>BMAW01082035.1:0-21446 GCA_019974015.1 Nephila pilipes | reverse complement strand
TTTTTTTTTTTTTTTTTTTTTTTTTTTTTTTCATTTGAACTGGAGGACCATTGTGTCAGCCGCTAGCTTCACATGAGTCTCCATGAACAGTTTCCATGCGTCAGAGTTCATTATGCGCTTGCCATCTCTCAGGATGAAATGCTGTACCATCCTCTTGAAACCAAGGTCGCTGTGCGTATCAGCGAGGATCAAGGCTTCGCAAGCGTTGCTATGACAGAGGCTGGCCTTTAAAAACGAGGAGCATTTCTCTTTGAGGGAAAGGATCTCATATTTGTCGGCGGCAGCGTACAGGTCGCACGCACTATCCCACTCGAGGTCTTGAAGCTCATCCGTGTACATGTAAAAAAGCATTCGTTGGACAGTGTCGTCGCAAAAATCATCGATATGCACACATTTGTCGATTGTCTCCTTCATTTCTTTTGTGAACATAGCTTTGAACACGGGAGAACGAGCACTAAGAATGATTTTGTGGGCGGGGAAAGTATTAGTTTGCGTCTTCACTTCCGTGTCACTGAACAATGGTTTTCTGAACCAAGATTTCAAATTTTCTTTCAAAGTATTCGATAACATAAGTTTCTTTGCGTTTTCTGGAAGATCTTCATCTTCTATAGAGGGCGTGTTGCAACCATAGAGTGTCGACTCGATTTCGGAGGCAGAGCTTTCCGTCGTGAACGCACATTCGCACCGCAGAGTCAGCACATCATTAGGGAGATAAAATTCCTTTCTAGCAAACATCTCCTTCTTCGCGAGGTGGAACGGAAAATACAGTTTAATGACTCTGCTGTCCATGAAATTATATTCTTTCTCACTAACTAGTTCAGCATCACCAGCGGCACATAAAATAAACAACCGAAAACGGAAGACCGGAATTTCTTTCGCAGCAGTGAATTCTAAACAAATAAGTTCTTCGGCAGCTTCGAAAAGATTCAACGACACCGCAATTTCGTTCTCTTTTGTCGATACGATCTCGTAGGTGTTTTTCTCATCCGATCCAAAGGAGCTGAATCGTTCCACTGCCCAAACAAACGAACTACGCTCCACCCCTATTCGAGTTCTAGCAACACATCGTCCCCTTTGTTTTAAATGCTCAGTACTTTTCCACATTTTACACATAACTGTAAGCGTGTCTTGAAACAGATAACTCGCCCTCTCCAAATGAAATAATTCTTTTTCCAGAAGTTTGCTGAAACCTGATGCATCACCTTTGCGGAATATATCATTTGAACCACCCATTGGTATTAAACAGCCACTTTCAGATGATAGATTGAATTCATATTCTATTTCTATATCAGAGGGTCCTTTGCTATGCATGAGTCTCTTGAGATAAATTGCTACGTACTCTTCTGCGAATCGGCATCCAGCAGGATAAATAATCAAACACCATTTTGATTCGTCCATCGTGTTCACAATGAACGAGGGACTTTTCATATTTTCATTCTTGTTCTGCCAAGAGAAACTGAAATTTTCTATGTGCCACGTAAACATGAAGTAATTTTTTGTATTACTACTCATCTTTGGAAGCTGTAGAAGCAATTATCAGTAAAAATCGGGGGAAAAAAACTGCTTCCACTGCTGATTTCAAACATCTAATGAACCTACCAATCTTCTGACTGATCGAACTATTTTACGCTGGATGATGGATTAAAGAGCTTATGTCCATCGCAATGATTGCACGATCTTCGGAAAGAATTGTCAGTTTGGTTGGTTGTACAGATTTAACAGCACTCGCAAGCATTGCTATTCCCCTTGGGACATATGTGCCAAACATAAGGTAAAATATTACAATTAAATCAAATCAAATAGATTAAAATTATAACAGCAAATAATGTGTAGTAACGAGATAGATAGGTTTTTCAAAATGTCAATTGCTGTAAATTAACTCTTCACTTACTAGAGGTTTAGTTTCTTCAATTGATTCAGAATTCCCAAAAGATTGAATTGATTTATTTACATCTTCCATAGATAAAAAAGAAACATTGTTGGTATGAAAAGAAATTTCTCTCGGTTCCCGGATAACTGTTTCTATACTTAATACAACCAAAACAACAGAAATGGGTTTTCATCAAAACCTAATTGTTTCAGCATTTAATAGTTGAAAAATTAGTTCATCTCCCATAAAATTTTTGTAAATTATTAGGTTTATGGAAATCGGAATGTGCTAAAGTTACATTAATGTGATTGTTTTGAAATTAGAAATATTTAACTCGTTAATCGCCTTGAAAATTTATTCCCCAAGCAGAGATAAATTTTATGATTTTTCACTTTATGTGTGGACATTATCCAATGTCCAGTGCCAACGATGTTTGGTTGGTTGGTTTTTTTAACGTCAGACTGGAAGGGAAGGGCTATCTACTGAATTTCATAATTCTGGACTTCATTCAAGTGACGAGGACGATACCTGAGCTAGCAATTCCCTCTTCTAACTTCCACACCATGCCAACTGGAGGACTTTGAGCCACGACAAATTTAACGTCTTCAGGCCCGTCAACTAGTCAGAACACAGTGGCATCAAGATTCGGAATCAGGACTCGACAAAAACTGTCGGCTGCAAGGTTGCGACTATGATTACTAAGCTACTGCGACCGCATAAATTTGGATGGAGCAACGATGTTAATAATCATGAAGTGATTGTTCAAATGACCTGGACAATACCCGAGTTGGCACTCCCTTTCCAAACTTTTAAGCCACACCTTTGGGAGAACTTGGAGGCTCGATAACTTTAACGGGCATCAACCTGCATGTATAAATCAAACTGCATGCTCAAAATGGAAAGAAATTCATGTTCAAATAACATATTTATAGCTATAGAATGCTTACGGGAATATATTTAAAATTACAAAGTATGGAAAAAATTACAACAGTGGTGTAACATCCATACATAGATTCAATTTTAATTAAGAGATTATTAAGTAATTTTATTGCAGGAAATGTCGATTTTGCAGGTGTGTATTTGTACATGCGAATCTTTAATTTTTACGGGATATAAAAATTGGTTTAGCTTTATTTTGTTTGAAATGAATGTAGAACGTAACAAAAATGAAGAAATATAAAAAAATATGCCTCATTTTGACTTTTTATAGTACAGTTATTTTTTTATTTAAATAAAACTTCTGATGTGAGTGAGTGTAAGTGAAAGTTTTTCGCGCAAGAGCCAGATGCCAAAGAGCCTATGCTGTGCCGAATATAATATAATTGTGCTCTGAACGTGTGAGAAAAATTGAAACAAGTAATATAAAAAAAAATTAATGTCAATTCCTACTTAGATCAACAAAGAAAATTTTATGTTAGTTACTTTTTATTAAATATTTACAATTAATATAAATATGTTTATACATAAGACAGAATCATCTACACGCTTCGTCATTGACGTTATTTATTCCTAAATTTATATCCTGCTAAATATCATACATAAGAGAAACTTTTCTTCCTTATAAAACTAAAATTAATTATTTGAAAATTAAATAAAAAAAAATTATGCTTCGACGGACGGGATTCAATCCGAAGGCATGAAGATTCTATGGCGACACTCTATCAACTTTGCCATTGCAAGACAAATGACATAGTAGAAGCATTGGCTTGTTTCTTACTTCATCCGGTAAATTAAATGGTTGGAATGCAGTTTAGCTCAACCCCCCATGGCGACAGGAATAATTCGGTGGTATTTTGCCAAATGTGGCTACCCAGTTCGGCTTCGCGGACTTAACTTTCACCCAAAAAAAAAAAAAAAAAAACAATCGTCAAGTTAGGCAATTTTTGAAATCGTGCCAAGTGGCTGAGCTAAACAGTATTTTCACCAATTAAATTTAATTAATGAATTCATATTTGAAAAAAACTTTATTAACATCAAGTGTCCTCCACTACACGTTTTAAAAAATGTATTTGAACTTGAGTGGAGGAATAAAAGGTATTTTATTAACGATTGAAAATTTGAACAAGATACATAAATATATACCCGGAGAGTGTGAACTAATAGAAGGAATTTAATAAAAAGACAAAAATTGGTTGACAAGACGGTTGGTCGAAAATAGAGAAGGATCGCTAGGGTATCCCGGGAGAGGGTAACCCGTATTTATCAAAGACAGTAAACCCCATAGGAAAGGAAAAGATCATTAGGGGGCCTCGGAGTCATGATGTCCGTACGTAACAAAAGAAGGCAAGTCACTGAGTTCCCTTGATATCATTCCTAGGGGCAAGGTACCCCTCTATACCCCCAGACGATGGGTACCCATTTTAGTCGCCTCTTACGACATGCATGAGCTACAGTGGTTCTATTCTGCCATTCCCAGTCATCCCCCGGTCTTTCATTTTAAGTGAATTGGCACCAAAAAAAAAACAAGTTTGGGTTATGATTGCATCTGTTTTAAAATAAAATTTAAAAAGTCTATTAAAAAACTATTTTTTCAGAAAAGTTAAGTCGAGAAAAATGCAGTCGATTTTTTAGAGTGTTTTCTCGCTGACACGCAGTATGATGTGATTTTTTATTCACGTCTAGAAGCAATACGAATATTATTGGCGTGTGACGAGGACGATACCTGTGGTGGTACCTCCCTCTCCATACTTCTACACCACGCCACGGGAAGACTTGGACCTCGACCATACTTAATGTGCATCAGCCCTGCTTCATGGAGGATCTTTTATGGTACCAAAGCTTCAATCCCGGCTCGACGAAAAGAATATCGACCGCAACCATGACCACCTGACTACCACGGTGACCACTGAAGCACAAAATGTATTTGTTATTGGGATATTTGAATGTTATTCATGAAGAGTCGCACCACAGCAAGAAAGTATTTGTGTTTATTCTTGTTGAAGATTCTAGGCTTTTTATAATTCAGACGACCCGGAAAGACATTTGTCCACGAAAAAATCTTGGAATTACAGTAGCTCTTCTAATAGCAGAAAATTTCTTTTTCATCGATGGCTAGTTGTTGTGGCCAAATTTGGAACACAGCTGTCCTTTACAATTCGTTGGAATGAATATGCTCACCATTTCCTTTTTTTTTTTTTTTTTTTTAAAAAAAAAATTTTAAAAAAAAAAAAAAAAAAAGGCATATAATTGTCTTCGAAAACTCAACATAATTGGAAATAAATCTTCATATATAATTACTTCTTAAAGTAGAATGTCATTAAGTAGAATTTTGCGTTGGAAATTTTTGCACGGTCGGAGAAAATTGCGCGTACTTGTGATATGGAGTTTATATATTCTATGAAATAGAGAAAATAATATGCACTAACTATATATTAATTGTAGTTGGTTAAAATTAGAAATATTTAACGAGTTAAAAGCCACGTTGTTTTCATGAAAAATTATTCACTAAGTAGAAGTAAATTTAATAATTTTTCAGTTTATGAGCATTATCCGACGTCTAGAGTCAACGAAAATGACAACACTGATTCCGATACTAGTCTAGTCCACTGAGAATGCATCTTCTAATACAGGAGTGTGTGTCAGAAATTTCACGGATAAATCGCCAAAATCAGGACCGTTAGGCCTGCCAAAATTTAGTAATCCATTGGAAGTAAATTGGGAAGAACTAAATAAAAATAAGCAGAATAACTCAAGAACACATCTCATTATGAGAGTTTACCTATTAGTTCACCCCCATATGTATGGCAATTCAAAAAACGAGATAAATGAAGTTTTCAAGGGTGAATATATATATATATATATATATACTCTATAACGAAAAAAAAACAACGCACAAAGAAGGAGTTGCTTGGATGGAGATAAAAATTACCGGATAGGAAAATTATGTACAGAATAGAAAATGATTAAAATTTCAGAAAAATTCTTTCAGGGTTACATAGTTACAAAATAATGAGCTCAATAAGGTATTGACCAGTCAGGATGCAAGCTGCTTCACGACGTGGCATGGAGTGATAAAGCTCCCTGTTGGTCTCCTGCAGTATTTCTTGCCAAATTTGCTCAAATTGTCGGGCTAGGTCATCAACAATCTCTGGTAGAAGGAATCGCCTTCCCATCATATCCCAGACATACTCGATTGGGGAGAGATCTGGCTATCCAAGGAAGAGTTTGACAAGCTGTGAGGCAGTTCAAAGCAACACGTGCCGTATATGGTCTGGCATTATCTTGCTGAAAATTAAGGCCGTGGAAAAGGAATGGTAGCAAAAAGGTCTCAGAATATCGTCGACGTACCGCTGTGTTGTAAGTGTGCCTCTAATGATGAATGACCAAAGGGGGCCGGCTATCAAGGGTAACGCACACCAGACCATAATCCCTAGTTGAGAGCCTGTGTGGCATGCAATAGTGAAAGCAGGATTGGCACGCTGCCTTGTGCGTCTCCAGACACGTTTTCGATGATCGCCAGGACACAGTTGGAAAAGAGATTCGTCGCTAAACGCTATACGTCTCCAGTCAGCATCATTTCAACCTGATCTAACCAAGCACCACTGTAATCTGGCTGAACAATGGGCAGGCGTGAGTTACAGCTGGTATAGCGGTCGGTACGAGAGCAGATTTCGCTCAATCAGCCGTCTGTGAATGGTCATGGTGGAAACTTGTGGGGGGGTCGCATGTCTGATGGTTCATAACGATGAATCAGCTGATCTGACAATCACTCTGTCCTCCCAATCTGTTGTGGCCTTAGATCGACCGCTACCATCATGACCCTGAAATTTGCCATTGTCCACCCATTCTTGCAAACATCTTCTAATCGCCGCACCGCTTCCACCCATATGAAGAACGATTCTCCGATTTGTCTGACCTGCCTCTTTCAATCCAAACATATGATCCCTTTCAAACTCTGACAGTTGTTCGTAATGACCTCGAATCTTGCGGCGAGGCATTTTTTTAGTCGTTGAAGGGTTTCCTAAATCGAATGCAACAGAAAATTTGGCCATTAGATTGAGAATCACTTCTAATATATACCTGCTGAGTGCGCAGTTCCGATGCGCTGTAGCTCCCACTATTCATTCATTGGACACCAAATTTTAAAATTTGCATGTTCGGTCCAAATGTCTTTGCAAACGAAATTTCATTACAATCGGGCGAATCCTTCTTGCTGCGCCGTTTTTCTTTTGTTATAGAATATGTGTGTGTGTGTGTGTGTGTATTATCATACTAAATAGCCTGATTTATAAGGTAATTATCAAAAGTACAATTGACGCTCAAAATACTTGTGTTATTTCACTAGTAGCAGCAGCATTAATATTAGAGTATCTTTGTTAGTATTTTTCAATTATTTTTCTTGACACAACGAAGTCTTACTAATTGTAACTTATCACACCAATATGTAGTTCATTTCATCAAACTGTTCCTGTCCGCCATAGCGTTTGAACTGTTTTATTAAACAGGGTTTAAAACCTATGCGCTGGCATACGAAGCAAGAAAAAAACTTTCAGATTTATAGTGGTTCCTGGAAAATCCTTTTTTAAATTATATTTTCTCAGTAGCTATTCGGAATTGAAAATGGTATAATTAAATCTACATATAGAAATATTATTTTTTTTCCGTTTTTTTTTCCAGGAAAAGTTGCTGATTCAATTCAAATGAAAGTTCATTGTTCTGCTAAATTAAAAATCGCAACAAACATTCGTTTTCGATTCTGCTAGTCTAAATGATACATAATTGATTTGTTTATTATGACAAAATTCCAGACGTAACAAACACCGAATTACGAGGAGGCTCTTTGAGAGTGATTATTTGAATTGCACCAAATTACAGCACTTAACTAACCCAAATAAAACCTGATCAGGAAAAAAAAAGACGAAGACATGAAGTGTAGTGAATGGAATTATAGATAGTGATGTGCATGCGAAACAGAATTGAAAAGAAAAGGAAGGCAAATGATAACAACATGCTGATAGATACTTGTAAATTGGATTGAAACATCGTAATTTATAATTTGGATTGAAGTGACTCCTAGTTAAAGTAATAAGTTTCGAAATGAGTGATTTGGTAAACTAAGACTTTATTACTTCAACATAAACTAGAATTAGCTAAGCTAAGGGAAATTCGAAAGAGAGCTATCTTACCTGTTCTTAAGTAGTTTATAAAGTGTTTGGTCTTCATCTTTCGTATCTTAAATTGAAATCTTGAACTTATTGGCTATTCATTTAGACTTGAAGATGGCCAGGATGTTCTGTAAAGAAAGAAGGAAATACGTCACAAGAGAAAGCGATGATGATGAGAAATCAATCTATATTTCTAGATGAGTTGTGCGTGTGTATGGTTGGAAATGTATGCCTACGTAGCAATGTGTGGTGAGGTTTTTTTTTTTTTTTTTTTTTTTATAAAATAATATTTTTTTTTTTTTTTTTTTTTTTTTTTGAAACCATTAATATGCTTTTTTTTTCTGAATTTTGATTGTAAATGTCCTTGTTCAATGGTTAAAAAAAATTTTAGACAGTTCTCCTAAAAGTTATTTTTGAACTTTACTCGACGATTGCGTTTAAATGCCTGTTTCTTTTTCAAACGTGGTAAAGAAAAAATACAGGAGATGAGTGATGCCAAAAGATAAACTCACCAGGGTCTCCGATTACTACTCTAGTTATAGATTTTAGAATGCATTTTTGTTGCTGTTATTCAAAAAAAGATTTCGAACCAAAAGGGTATTTTCAACAACAACAAAAAAAACTTTAAGAATTCGACATATTACTAATTTCCCACTGTCTACGAATTTTGTAACAGGTGAAACTAAATTCATCATTTTACTTTTCAATCTTTGATTTTAGTTTTCAAAAAGTGATATTTCAATAATCTATTTCAAATAAGAGGAAACATTTATGTTTGTACATTGGTTTGGTTTTATTAACGTCGCACTAGAAGCAACACGAGAGCTATTGCGGCGTAGGACCTCATAGTTTTGATCCTCGGTTAAGTGACAAGGACGACTCCTGAGCTGACACCCCCTCTCCTAATTTTCACATCACGTCTTAAGAAGACTTTGGCGCCCAACAGATTTAAATTGCATCAGCCCCGACTGCACGGTGGCTCTTTCGGGGCATCAAGGCTCGAACTCGTGTCTGGACGAAAACCTCCGCTGCAAGTCCAACGACTATGACCACTAGGTTACCGCAGCCACTTTAAGCTTAAGCAAAAGGTATTTTCAAGTAAGAAAATCTCTATTGACGCTTTTTTTTTTTAAATTTTGAATGCTGCATTCATGTATTTTATACACCAAAGAATAAATATTTTTGAAAAACATTCAAAATATTTCTTATCAATTAAATTTGCAATTATCGAAGAGATCTGTAGCTGAGAAAATTATTTTTCTGAATTTCACTGATAAATATTTTTTGTTTGAATATAAATTTACATAACATATTCTATGATAAAAGTCTAGTATAACATCAGACACAGCTTTTACAATGTACTTTTAGAACCCATTTTGATCATATAACCTTTTTATGTTTGGGTCTTAGAACTATTGTCCATGCATTTTCTTTAATTAATGCATAATGTTCTTCCTTCATAGCTTTTTTTCAAGCTATTTTGTTCGGTCCAGCGAGAGCCTCTTGAACGCTCAGGCTTGTTTCGAAACAATCCGTCATTATGGAAACTTGTCCATATTCCTCACTCGGATGACCTCTTTTGCCTGTTCTTAAGATCCTAGGCCTTCCAAGAGAGTGGTGACATCCGAAGGCATGACGTCACAGTTATCCAAAGAATTTTGGTTTCTCTTTGGGAGTCCGATGATGTTGCTTCTTTTTTCGGTATATCACCAAAGTCAGATGATGTATCCTCGCTGAGAATTTTTTTTTTTTTCATCAGACAGGGTAATGAACTCCATTTCTGATGCTGGCAGATGGTTTTCAAATTCATCAATAAATCTCACATCTCGGCTTTCTATTACTTTTCTGGTTTTCTTATGAAACAGCCGATATGCTTTCGAATCTATTGAATATCCGATGAAGATATGTTCATTCGATCTCGGCTCAAATTTGCCTTGCATTCGTTTATGCAACACATATGCTTTTTGTCCGAACACTATAAAGTAAGACACATTTGGCTTCATGCCAAAAAAGAGTTCGTATGGAGTTGAATTCGCGATTATCTTGCAAGGCGAGCGATTACGAATGTAAATGGAACAATTAATTGTTTCCGCCCAGAAGTTAGAATTTAATCTAGATTGGATTAAGAAGCATCAGGCCATTTCAATTACAGTACGATTTGCTCTCTCTGCAACTCCGTTTGAACTGTTGAGGGGTCATTACAGCAGAGTTTTCTCTTCGTATGCCTTGTTCTTTAAGAAAAGTTTCGAATTCTGATTCGCAATAATCTAATCCTTTATCGATTCGAAGTATTTTAATTTTCTTCCCTTTTTGATTTTCAACTAAAGCCTTACAGTTTATAAATGCTTTTTTTCATTTCATCTTTAGTTTTCAAGAAACTTATTACAAAATATCTTGATTTAGCATCGATGAAAGTAACAAAACAATACGAACCTCCTAGTGACGGTACTCACATGGGTCCACAGACGTCAGAATGTACAAGTTCTAAAAGATTTTTACTTTTGAATTTAGATTCTTTTGAAAAAGGGGCAACAGTTTGTTTTGATTGGATGTAGATTTTACAGTCCATTATGGAATCTTTTATATCAAAATTTAATCCTCGCACCATTGTTTTCGGTCTTTAATTTCCTTAGATCACTCTCATTTAAATGTCCACATTTTTTATGCTATTTTTAAAATTTGGTGATGATAGTTGCCGTTTGAATTTTCGGTTTCACGTAGTATAAATCTCCTTTGCGGATCGCTATCATCAAAATAGTTCCGTTGGCGATCTTGGCAAGTTTCGAAAAAACCTTCAACCCCTCTAAGTAAAGATTCCCCTTGCATTTTAATTCCGGCATACATAACACGTTCTTCAGAGGAATTGTCCTGGAGTGTTTAGCAATTTGAACAGCAATGCTAACCGAACTTTTGCCGGTAGCTCCAACGGTTTTTATCGACAGCTTATTTCATAAAACATTTGTTTCTTTATTTATTTTGTTGAATAGCTTTTCGTCGTTGCACATATGAGAGATATATCCACTATGTAAACACCTGGAGGTTGAATTTCTTTCGTTTTGACCTTTATTATAGCATATAACCAACGGTGCATATTCATCAGATTTCACTAATATGTACGAGTTGTGATTTGGAGATGCGTGTATCCTGTCGAATATTTTCTTACGATATTCAGATGCTTTATGTCCATTCTTTGAGTAGACTTTAACTAATTACACTTTAAGTTTCTGAAAGACTTCTGATTCGCTGCTTTGTTTTCCAATTCTCAGAGTTCATTTTTGAATACTGCTTATCCTTTCTTATTGAAGAGTATAGAACACGCTGTGATGTAGGATTTATCTTTACTTTTCTTGCTTCAAATTCTTCCAGCAATTTTATTTTGAGAATTTCAGGATTCGGCAGTTGTTTCTGTTTTAAATGACACCTCAGAAATTTTTGAAATAGTTCAGAATGCTGTATAGAAATAAAATGGATAAGAGATCATTGACAATATCCAGCTGCATTTCTTTTAGTTTATCTACTGTGTCGAAGAATTATTTAAGGTGTTCTGACATTGTTTCTGTGTCGATCATTTTCCGGAACAATAGTTGTTTCGGCAGAAAAGCCTTTTTGACAGGTCCCTTAGATACGAATACAACTTATAGCTTTTTCTAAACATCGTTGAAAGTTATGCAATGCCTTTCATGACAAAGTTAACTTTTTTTGTAAGTAAATGAACCCTCTCACAAGTCCAGCATCTGATATAGAATTTCTGATTCCATCTAAAATATTATCCAGAGGAATTTTTGCTGCTATCTTTGAGGCAATATTTTTCCTTTCATCTGTTGTTAAAAATAAGTGATCGAAATCATTCTGATGCCCAATATGTATTTTTTGATATGACACTACACATTTGCTATCAGTAAGTTCTATTACTTTTAATGCAGCTGAGCAATATGCATTTATTTTATTGCTGCCAAGGATTTTTAAATGACATAAATCTTTACTTTCTGATATAAAATTTCTTGAACAGTGGCATCTGATGTAACAGTATTTTATATCATGTATATTAAAATGCTTGCTACCAAAAGAAATAAATTTTGCCTTTGTATTATTTTGAATTTCTGCCTTTTGATGCCAAAAAATCATAAAATGAATTCGATTCTAGCTAAGTTTGATCCGTATCAATAAAATGAACAGTCTTGAAATGAAATATTATTTCTCGCTTTTCAGAATTTCCATAACATAGAAGATATTCATAATTACCTTTTTAACTGAACTTAGAAGCATGAATTATATTCTGATGACATTTAAAAATTTTTAGGTCACTAAATTTGAGATGGCAGTCCTCACACTTGTAGCTCGGTCCTCACACTTGTAGCACACTCACACTCAATCATTTTATAAGGATTCAAATAAAGCAGTATTATTAGAAAGTAATTTATTAGCATGACGTTTCAAATTGCATCTATTTTTGAAAGTTTTTATGTAATCAGGGCACTCAATATTACTCTCTGCCACATTCCAATAATTTGCACTTTGATTTTTCAAAGACTCAATTAATGTAGTATTATTATAATGAAATTTATATCCATGGCGTTTCAAATTATATTTATATTTGAAATATTGAAAACAATCAGGGCAAACAAAATCAATCTCACCCACACTAAAATCATTTGTACAGTGAACGATATCACTCATAACAAAATCAGGGCTGGAATTATCATCACGCGTAACAAAATCACTTTCAGTCACACTAAAATCGTTTACACAAACAGCCACATCACATACCACTCATAACAGAAGATTTTGATTCGATTTTGAATCCAAAATTCCTTCTGACGAAACAGAAGTATTTGGCTCTGAAAAGAGTCGTTTTTCTTGCTTTTGTGCAGAAGACATAATAAAGTAAAATGTATACGAGAAACAAATTATAATCACACGCTACCAGATCAATCCAAAGAGCAATGGGAACGAGGGAAATAACATGCAGTAGAATGGTGCATCGTGGAAAATGACAGCATGCGCAGGAATCTGTGCAGATGTTCAGGGAGGAAATAAGTATTTTAGGTGTTAAGACACTTATAGAATTTGTTTTTCCATTGCAGGAAAATACCATGTCGTTTTAATGAAGACATAAATTTAAACAAATATGATTTTTTTGTTACAATACATCTATCACCAATAAAGTAGTTGTGTCAAACTGGCGATTCATCGCTCAGAAAAAGTCAATCCAAATGAGTAAAGTAGCTGCAGGTTTCTAATGGTAAAGTTCTCAAATTCTAATTGCTTTAATTCATTGAGCCGAAAAATACTATAAAGAAGAAAAATAATCAAATTTTTATTATTTATGCATTAAAATTTTAAATGTATGAATGATAAAACAGCTTTTGTAAAAAAAAATTGTAGCCCTATGTGTGCTTGTGACTTGCCCAAATTGCTGGAGCCATGCCAATTTGTTCTAAATTAATATCTCTGTGTTCATTGAATTTTTTTATTGCTTGCACCGTTCCTTTGCCCCTATATATATAATTATGTTGTATTTACAAAAAGTTTAGCATCAACTATATTAAAAAAGCTTAAATCGGAATAGAATAATTTTAATTTCTAAATGTACTTTACATTGAATATTTCTTTTTGGCAAAGGGATTTAATTAATAATTACATTTGTATTTGTGAATTTCACAGGAATTATAAGATGGGTTTATTACAATTGGTTGCATGATTGTGAAATATTTGATTATGTGACTAGTAAAAAAAATATATCTCCACATAACAGAAATAAGGTGTCATATTTTTATAGACTTAAAGTATTATTTTTTTTCTAAGTGAACTATTTAAGTTTATTTTCAAAAAAATGTATATGCTATTTCAATGTGTTTACTTTTTGGTAATTGTAGTATAATAATACTTTTAAACTAGCATAAAAAAACATTTAAAAAAAGTAGTGTGCCAGCCCAAGTATTATCCTCATCACTTCACATAGGTTTATGTGTTTCTTTTTGTGAGATGTTGATAATTTATTGATTTATCGCAATTACATTTATATTTTATACATTTCACAGGAATTAGAGGATGGAATTAGAGACATTAGATTGAAATTGGCTGCATGATTTTGTGACTTGTAAAAAGAATATCTCCTCCTATTAGAATAAAGTAAGTGTCAAATTTTTATAGACTTCAAGCATATCTTTTCTAAGTTCAGCTATTTAGGTTTATTTTCAAAATTTTAAGCTATTTCCAAGTGTTTACTTTTATAATTAGATAATTGCAGCTTGTAGTAAAACTTTAAACTAGCATAAAAGGACAGTAAAAAAATGATTTTCTTCCTGTTTTTATCAACAATTTAACTGCTGCAGCTGAGTGCTGACGGTGAAGAACTTGTAAGCAATGGTGTTTCAAATGTGTTGTGGAGGGGGTAGTTTTATTAGGAAGGGCTGAGACTGTTGTGTTTGACAACAGGAGTAGACCATTTGTGTTAGGAAGGGATGAGCGCATTAAATTAGAGCTCTAAGTTCTTAACATTTCCTTAATGTGATAGTTAAGAGATTGAAGTGCCTTCTAAGGTGATATCACCGTCACTTCACCATGGGTTATGGTTTACTTTTTGTTATTGCACAAGTCATGACAATGATTCCAAGATCTGATTAATTCAAACTCTGTAATGTTGAATAAAAGAATTTTGGTATTTGTCGTATTATAGTGGCGCCCATAAAATTATGATTACGCCAAGTCATCACCTAACTCATGAAGCCTATCTTTTTATATAATCTACTTGGCGATATTTCTTAGTCGATTGGTGATTAATCCTAGTTCACCACTGTAATAGACAAGTACCAGAATTTTTACATTTTTAATCAAACATGACTTCACAATCACTTTATGGTATGGAAATATAGCGAGTTACCAGCTTGGATGTCATCCTCATTAGCTGAATGTTGTTCTCAGTAATAAAATCATTACACGTAATCTTTGATAGCTTTTGAAGACTTTTCTTAATTACATTAGGAAGATAAAAAAAAAAAATGTATCACTTTCTTGCATAAATTTCTCAATTGTACAATTAAAGCATTTTTATATATATTTTAATCATTTTCTAATAGAAAAAGTAAATTGTTTTTAAATATTGACATATATTTGTGTATATAAGAGAATTTAATGTTCTTATATTAATCTTTTGCTAATAAAGGCAAAGTAAAAATTATTTTTAAATTAATAATTTTTTGGCAAAGTAAATATTTTTAAGTATTGACATGTATTTGTATATATATGTCTGTATGATGGTAGTAAAAAGGGAACTACATAGTAATCAGTTAAGTTTTTAAAAGTCAGGATAGTCCAAAGAATAAAATATACAATTGGCATATTAAAAAGCATTCATTGTCAAGCACACTGTAAAAAAGAAACATGTTAGATCCTTGGCAGTTTCATGGGTTTCTTCATTCTAAACAATTTCTAGTTATCTTTTACAGACTGTTTGCATTATAGATAAATTTTAGACTGGTGAGAAACGGAATGTGCAAGTCCTCAAACCATGTTTTTTTTTTCTTCTCGTGCCTGCTCTCTCCATGAATGAAGATAGCACAACCATTTAAGCTTTGGCTAATATTTCATTTTCATGTGGTGCTTATTTGAACATAGTCTTTCTTTATGGGTGAAATTTTTGTCATTTCAGAATGCAATACACACCAAGGTGAAATTGTCGTTCGATCTTGGTGTGTGTTTATGTTCTCTGTTTCAATGGTGTCTATTTACCAAATTGCATTTTTCTCACAGAAAAATACCATTGAGTGTAAATAATATTTGTACATTGATAGTTACATGTTAAAGAATCTTTGTTTTCTAAAAATGATTTTCAAATTAAACAATCTTGTCTTCAGATATGTGTAATAAAATACAATTTACAACAATTTTTTCATGTAAAATTTACATGAAAAAATTGCATTTAAAAAACTAAACATAACTACTGTATAATCTTGTGGTATAGAAAGTATTAGAGAGAGAGAGAACAATGCGCATAATCTCAAATGTTTAAACTTGCATTTAATAATTAACACTGTGCAGGATATCCTTTAGCTTGAATAAATGTTCTGTGTCTTTTTTTTGTATGGATTCAAGTCATGTTTATTGGAAATCAATCTGGTACAAACAATCTGGTGAAAAATTTTCAATACATGTTCAATGGAGTCAATGTGTGGTGACTGAGAAAGAAATTTCTTGTTTAGGAGTGCTATATCAGATCTAAAGTCATTTATTTAAGACTGTAAGGTCCTGATCATTATGCATAAAAATTAATTGCTGTGAAGACCCTTGTTAGTTGTAGTAGAATAGTTTTAAAATTTTTTAAATTAAGCTGGAAATTTATAATTCTCTTAATTGGGACTAAATTGCCAACATCTGAAATGCTTGTACAACTCCAAATGAGCATGCTTCCTTCTCCATCATTCATTTTTTTGGAAGTATATTCCTTTGGATAGTACAGCTACATAGTATAGTGTAGCGTAATCATATCTTCTGATTCCTTTCTTTCACAAAGAATTTTTTTTCATGCAACTGGCTATAGAAATCTTGTTGCCTATATGCATTTCAAACTGAACTTATGGATACTGTTATTTTATTGTTTTTCGATTCTGCTTTAAACTTAGGTGCATTTATTTTCAGATTTTTCTTCAATGAATGTATGAGAAATTGCTTGTCAACAGAGGTAAGTAGAGATAATTGTTCAGAGTGTAGAACAGTAAATAGTATTTTAGAAGTCATGATTTTCTGATTAATAGATTGCACAGCAAAACATGGTGTACTTTTAGGATTTATTTATGCACTTAAATAAAAATTTTAAAAACTTTGATAACCATTAAACATTTTTTAACTCTCCAAGCATTTTACTTTTTTGTGAAAAGCTATGCCTGAAATGATCCACTTAAGCACAGATATAAGTCGCAGAAAAATATTTCTTTTCTTTCACAACATCTTTGAAAATTTCTTTCACAACATATTTTTTTTTTTTATTTCTCTGAGCAGTATTGTTGTCTCTAATTCTCAGCTATTGCGGGGCCTTTGGCAAATTTTGTGTGAAAAGTTGTTATGTTCATATTATGCCCGATGTCTACTTGGAAGTTGTCTACAGATCCATTAAGTCTCGGTAAAATTAAAAACTAATAAATGGTAAGAAATAATGCTTGAAAATTTGGCATGTTAAAAATTGAAAAATATCTGTTTACTTCAAACACCATTTTTAAAAACTTCAAAAAAAAATTTCTTTTTTTCATTTTGATGTCACGATTTGAGTCAGGAAAAACACCTTTTTTTCACTGTTTTGAATATGAAACCAAGAAAACAAGCACATTTTCATGTTTTTAAAAAAGTAGTGTTTGGTACATTGTCAGCTTTGCTAGACTTACAATCTGACTCTGGTTCTTCTAGAAATATCACACTTTGTGGCCTGGCTAACCCATGGCCTGTGATTACTAATATTGCAAGGTGCCCAACTTTTTTTTTTACAAAAAGAATATGATTGGTGTATTATTATACACAATGATTAAATTTGTGAAATAAAAACTGAGATTTCTTCATTCCATTATATTTTTAATTTATAAATTTTAATCCTTAAAATTATATTTTTCTGAAGATGAATTTTTTTGGCATAAGTCTAAATTTTCTTTTCCATAGCACACTCACTTCAGAACAACTTGCACTAAAAGAATACTGCACTACATCATCATTTATGCCAGGGTAACATAGTGCACATTCAGTCAATAATTTTGAATTTTGATGAGGGATATATTTTTTTCGAAATATGAAAATATTTCTAACCACCTTCAATCCACCATTAATTTTTCATCTTTCTGTTTCTTTAGTGTTCCATCCATACTTTAAATACATATTCGCTTATATCTATAAGCAGAAAATTGTCATTGATAACTACATCTTTCAATTCAGTCATTACAAATTTGCCTGTGAGAGAAACTTCTTCCCATTTAATTTTGTCTTTCAATACAGTACACTTAACCCTCTCTAGGGCAGTGGCCAATATGTCTAGCCACATAAAAATGAATTTGTCCTAAAGCAGGCAGTGGATAGATATTCTAACCACATGTGTTAATTGAAATAGAAAGGCATAAAAGTCAATACAGATGGCAGCACAACATTTATTTATCATATGATGTCCTCTGATAGAGTGCTGAATTTGGTCTTTCCATGTTGAAATCATGCAGATTATATTTTAGTTATCTTAAATAAAATTTCTAATCTGTACAAAACATTTTGTCAAGTTAAATGTATATGTGCCTTTCACCCGAATAAATATAAACAAATGCACAAACAAAATAATTGATTTTTATTAGGTTTCTGGAAAGCTTTTATAGGTGGCTAGAGGGTCTAGCTACCACCTGCTTGAAGTTTATAACACTGATATTGGATGTATCATTCTATCTCTTTCCAAAAGTGCACTTGGAACCACATTAGGTTTTTGAGTAGGAAAATATAAATAAATGTGTAATAAGACAAGTTTCAACATGTGACAAGACTGGTTTGGTTTGAAAACCTTTAAATATAGCTTTTCTGTTTGCTCAGAATGTTCATGTTTTATTGAGGCAGATATAATATTTTAAATACTTTTGTCTTTGTAGATATTTTTTAATTAGTATTGTATATGTATGAGATTATTGCTTATTATTTTATTTTTATCATGAGATACTTAATTCATCTTAATAAATTTAGTAAACTGCCTAGAAAGAGCTTATCTATACCCAAGGCTCTTCTTTATTCAAAGAATTGCCATCAAATGATGGTTCAGCAGCATCTACTGATAATGATACTGATGAAGATTTTGTTGCAAAATTTACTGAAGAAGAAAGGTATCCTTTCAAATTCCGATGATGAAAAAATTGATGAATTACAGGTTCCCTCTGCTTCCAAGCCACAAATTAAATGGAATAAACACTCTAGAAATTGATATCTTCCACAATTCACGGAACATACAGGTCCTGCACCTGTAGTTTTACATATGTAAAATCCAACTCCTCTTAGAGTATTTTTGCTGTTTATTACAGTTAAAGTTATTGGAGGATTTTGTGTTTCTGACTAATTTATATGCTACTCAAGGAGGAAAACAATTCAATTCCTTAGAACTTGATGAACTACAGAGATTTTTGCCAGTAAATCTACCGATGGGAATCAAAAGTCTGCTAAGTTATAGGGATTATTAATCAAATGCACCTGATTTGCATGATGAGTACACATCTCTAACAAATGCCTGTAAAACCTTTTGGATTGATTCTCTTGCATTTACGTATCAATGATAGTTCCTAAAAAAAGGTAAAAATTAATTTTGACAAGCTATATAAAATAAGACCTTTTTTAAGCCATCTGTTGGATAAGTTCCTTTCATTATATCATCCTTATCAAAATCTAGCCATAGATGAATTCATGGTAAAATTCAAGGGATGCTCCTCCTTCAAGCAGTAGATGCTGAAAATACCTGTTGAGGATATAAAATATGGATGTGCTGTGATGAGAGTGCATATGTTTGCCAGTTTCAAATTTATTCTGGAAAAATTGGTAATATTTCCAAAAACATCTTGGGTGATAGAGTTGTTCTCACTCTGAACCAACGTCTTTTCAGTAAAAATCTTAAGTTGTTTATGGACAATTATTTTTATCCTTGTTACAATCTTTTTAGATTTTTAGAGACTCAAAAAGTATTTGCATGTGGAGCTGCTAACATGAATAGGATAAATTTACTAAAAAATTTAAAATCTGAGAAAATTATGAAAAGAAGTTTGATTGGTTATCAAGTAAAGATAATGTAATTTGCTTGAAATAGAACAAAAGAAGTGTGTGCATATTATCCTGTTTAGAAAATCCAACAAATGCCATTACTGTAGACAGAAAAGAAAGGAATGCGGAAATAAAAAAAAAAATAGTATGCCCTCAAACAATACCAGATTATAATAAAGATATGGGATTTGTAGACTGATTTGACCATTTGAAATGCCTGTATGAAATTGACAGGAAATGTTACAAATGGTGGCATAGATTATTTTTTCACTTTCTAGATGTCTCAATTATAAATGCATATATCCTTTACAATATGCTTTGAATAAATGCAGTGATTTCAAAACTATGAAAGATTTTAGACAAGAAGTAGTCTGTGGCCTATTATTGATGGGTTCCTAAAAAACTCTAAAGAGACAAAGTCTAAGCTCAAAACCTGTTCTTGCAAAAAAGAACAAGCCATATGTTCCCATAGAGGAGCATACAGAAAACATAAAGCATATTCCAGTAAAACAGAAGGTGGTCTATGCAGAAGATGAGCTCTTTTGCAGCACAAGAAAAGATGTTCATTGTTCTCGATGTCTGTGTCAGACTTGCAATGTACCTTGAACCAGTAGGTCTTACTTGCTTTGAAAAGTTCCATAGTAAATAAGTCAGCGAAATTTATTAGTTACCATATTTATTTCCACATTAAAATTAACAACTACACAAAATGTGGGTGGATATTATCTTAGAATATATGGATAATTTCAATAGATCTTTTAGTAAATAAAGTGATAAAAGTACATATTGTACAGCAATTTTACACTTAATTATTATTTTATTGCCACATATGTTGTACTTAATTTTCTTTAAACTGTTCCATGCATTCACATTAATTTTTGATTAAAAAAAATTGACTGACAATTCTTCAGCGTATTCATAACAAATTTTTTAAGCAATTTTAACTTTTAGAAACGTGTCCTTGTTTCGTTTGGAAAGAATGTTGTTAGTGTAGGCTATTTTTTAAATTTAAATAATATGAACATTGTGTATCATATAATTTCAAAATGCATTCTGTTGCTGGTAAATTAGTTTGAATTTAAAAAATTATATAAATAACATTAACAGTCTCATTTATATTTATTTTCAATGATCTATGAATGCATCAAACTATTACTTTGTTATGTCGACGCTTTACTTAATATTAAGTATAATATAACGAACAAATTTCGAGCTGAATTTTTAAACAAAAAATATTTCAAAAATAATTATATGCTCATAATTATTTGCATACCAACATTTTAGCATCTCAGCATTGCTTCCATGTAAATATTATATAGTAATCACCAATATTTTTCATCATATGTTTTATTCATAACATGCAGTTTTCAACCAAATTACAGAATGTATAAAAATATGCTAGCGATGTAATATATTAAAATTTGAATTTAATATTTTAAATATTCAGAGAAGGGTAAGTATTTATGTAAATAATTTTTATTTGCGTATGCGCGATACTTGAATATATATATAAAAGCTGTTCTGCATATAAATGCAGATATTCAGAACAGCTTATATAAAATTCTTAGTTTTGTTTTCTTAAGATTATCAAAATTTCCGAATTTTAATAACTTGTACTACAGTTTTCCGGATTTAATTTTACACATATGGACATTCTTTTAAATTTGAATCTTTGAATAGTTAGTAAACAAAAGTATCTAGACATATTTACAGTTGAC
>BMAW01082018.1:0-19767 GCA_019974015.1 Nephila pilipes | reverse complement strand
TTTTTGTTCACAAATTATGTAAGTACTGTTCTCTATTAACAATAGATGCATTTTTTTAATTATTGTTCAAAGATATTAATTTGGTAGGTACTTAATCAAACGCAATAGCTTCATACAGACATTTAAAAATATTTATATACCTAGTGGGGAAAAATAGGTGGGTGCCGGAAAAACTTAATTTATACAAACAAAAAGATCCCTTTACAGTAATAAAATATGTTCAAGAATAATGGTTTAGCCCCCACCCAGTATGGTTCTTAGATGGTAATTAAGATATTGGAATTTCTTCAGTATAAATATTCATAGATTTAAGGATGACTAAATATTTTGGAGTGAGATGTGTTCTAAAGAAAATTGAGTTTATTAGATATTTGATTATTAACCATTATTTAAATTGGTAGTTCCTTTGATTTGTGAAGAATTTCATACAAATATTTGGAGTAATTAAATTTCATGCGAAAAATACTTCAGCAGCATAAAATAAAGCATAGTTTATTTAATAATACATTACCTTAATACAACTTGTTAATGTAATGGTATTCACATAATCAATTATAGCACATTGATAAGAGTGATTTATAAAACCAAAACTTATATTTTCAAAACAATTTAATTTCTAACTATAATGGAAAAAGTAATTTAATAAAAATTTCACTAGAGATAAATTTTACATCCACCAAAAAAAATTATACAGTTTAATCACTGATCATAAAATAATGCATGATGAATTAAACAAGAAATATAAAACCATCATATACACACAAACTAATTTTTAGTGATCATATTTGAAAAATTCTTAGAAAATGTTGTGACTAATGATAAGTTTTTCACCAAATTTTAATAGAATTATAACTGTCAACTGTTACGTAATTGATACAACTGGCCATTTACAAAATCAGACAAATGAGAATAGACATCTTGTAAATAATTTCTACACGTTTCGGTCCACATAGGAGCATTTTTAAGCAAAGACCGCTGTAAGACCGAACCAATAAACTGTTCAATATAAATTAATTGCCTCAGCACTTGGTGATCAACAGGAAATTTTAAAACTGATGTGTATTGAATTAGATGCGTAATATATTTAATGGAAATAGAATCAGAATTATTTATACATAAAACTTCGTCATTCAATTCTTCAAGAAGACGTTTCACAGATTCTGACAGTGCATCATTTGGGTGAAATGAACTTACTTCACCACTTTCCTTGATACTAGACAACATTGTATTACATGACATTTTCAGATTTCTACCCAACTCTTTCAAATCTTTTTTCGATTCAATTCCAACATCAGAATTTTTATTTATAGCATTTGAAACAGTTTCATTTCTTTCTTCTTTTCTTTTTGATTTTTCACTACACTTTTTTAAGTGCAGATTTAAATCATCAACATATTTGAATGCAACATTACATCTAGTGCATCCATAAGGATGATCCTCCATATGTTCATCCAAGTCCCTCTTGCTGGAAAAAAACTTGGTACAATAGCGACATGGAAACCACATGTGGGCTTCCATGTGGTATTTTAATGTTTCGGGGGAAGAACATAATTGTAAGCATATAAAGCAAATGAACTTATCTTTATGTCTCGCATTATAAACTGGTACAATATCATCATTGGAAGGGCAGTAAGACTCACCCTCTGATGACGACGATTCTGCCATACTATCACTACTGTCACATTCAGCATTGACTACGACATCAAGGTCTTTAAGAGGCTGCTCCTCAACACTTGTTTCACCTTTTTCAGTTTGGTGAACCGCTTTAATGTGTTCACATAATGCTCCTTCATTCTTTAAAGGTATATAGCAAAGCCCACATCTGATAACATGATTGTTTATATGTCTGACTCTATCGCCAACACTGGAAAATGTGGAATCACACATCGTACATTTGTATGGTTTTCCTTTATGAGTCTGCAAGTGTCTCTTAAGGGAATAATGATGGTAGCATACGGCAGAACACACTTTACAAATTTTTTTTTTGGGGTGTTTATGTTCTTCCATATGTACTCGTAATAAGTACTTTTCGTTGAAGGATTTGAGACAAATTCTGCAGTCATAAGGACAGTTATTTAAGTGAGTACGAAGATGACATAAAAACAATTTAGTGCTTTGATATATCTTTCGGCAATTAGGGCATTTGCGTATGTAATGATGTTTCGCCCGATGACTTTTTATTAAGCGAGCGTTTTCGAAGCTCCTTTTACAAAGAGTACATGGAACTAAAAAAAAAAAAAGAACATGCATAGTCATTATTAGAAAACAAAATCAAAACTATTTTAGAAAATTTATAAAGACAACTACATTTTTACTTTTATTAGATATTTGTATCATCTAAACAAATCTTTTTCCATTTAAAAGTTTGTATAAGCATATGAATTCCACACATACAACTTAAAATGTTACATAAAAGGTGAAAGAAAGAGAAACAAAGTTTTTAAAATTTTTTAATACCAGTAAATAATTTAATAAATCAATTAATGGATTGGAAGACTGGTTACTTAAGGTTTAATTTAATTATTAAAAAATTAACAACATTTTACATGAAATTTTTATAAGTTTTATTTCTGAGATTTTTCAGCTTACTATTATACTTTCTTTGCAGTCCGGTTTTTTTTTTTTTTTTGAGAAGGCAGATTCGTGCCTCTTTCTCCAGTAGATAAACAATGAACTCTTTAATATTACCATACAGTAATACAATTTCTAAATAGGTGTCACAATTCAATTGCTACAATAAATCTTTCCCTTGTTTGAATTTTAGTTTTACGCTTTTGTAAGGAAAAAATGATCTACAATTGGTACAGTTTTAATAAAACAAAGAACAAATTACAAGGATCTTAATGTCTTTGCTCTGAAATCACTTAAATAAAGTGAATGTCCATGTTGCTTTAAAAAAAAAAATCAGAAGAATCACAATACAGTCTCTTTTTTTTCCAAAATTGTTGTTTTCGTAAGTGTATTAACTGTAACTTCAACTATTAAATAAAAATATCTAAGAGTTGATTCATACATCCTTAAATTATATTACAGTTGGTCAGCCTGACAATATTTCACTTTTAACTAAAATTCATTGCTTTACCTCACAAGGAAGTATACATTAAAAAAAGAGAGAGAAATAATCATTATCAAAATTAAATTAACACTCAAATTGAATAAAGGAGGAATATGGGTTGAAATTTTCTTGGATCAGTTTTCCATTTGAATCATAGGCTTTCTTGTGTTGAGTGACGGATTTCGTCGACACGTGCGCCGAGCCGGAATAATCTTTAATCATGATTTATGTGCAGTTGTCTTAATTAGAAATACAGAGGCAAGTGTTTTTCGTTGAGGGCATATACAATCAGTAATTAAAAGTTATGCTGCCATCTAGTGTTCAAGTCGTGAGTTACTACTTCGGTGACCAGTGGTTTTCCAACCCCGTGGAGGGGAGAGTATTTGAACTTGGGCTGCCGGCGGCATTTCGAATCCTGGATCAATGGGTCCGAGGAAAAGTTGACTGGTCGCTTTTTGCTACACCAATACCAAACAGGTTGAAAAAGACATCTCTCATTGGCTAGTTAGTAAGGCGTTTTAACTGTGAAGGTCCCTAACAAACCAGAAGTCAGGCCATTCTTTTCATCACTAGTAAGGACATTTTTTTTTCTTCAAAAAATAAAAAAATCTTGATAAAAACAAAACAGAAATTCTTTTAAATTTACTAAGCAAAGGAACTGTGAATGTGGTCACTTATATTGATGAATGGAATAATTACGAAAAAAAGAGAACAATTACATCATGAAAGTTCGAGAGAGTGCTCAATCGTGTTTACAGAATTTCAAAAAGGCCACAACACCAACAAAAAAACTTGTACACAATTTGCTTCTTGTTTAATAACGAACAGGAAATATTATTTGAAACTTGGAATGCGTCAGACTTTAAGTCAGGGGTGGACAAACCATGGCACTTTGGATGATTACAAGTGATGCTTCAGTCAAATTTAATAAGGAGAATAAATGTTAGATAAACCTTTAAACAATTTTTGCTATGCTCTAACTTTTACAAATTAAATACTGCATATTTTTGTCACACAATTATATCAATTTGATCAGATAATAGTTTACTTTTATCACAATAAGAAGCAACATGATGGCTATTGAATTTGGAACCTCGATCCGGCAACGAGGACGACACTTCAGCTGGTTCCTTCTCTTCCTGAAATTCCACACCCCAGAAAGTTTGGGACTCCATCTGATTTAAAGTGCATCAGTCCTGCTGCATGAGAGACTTTAATGCCATCAGAGCTCGAAATCACGACAACCGCGAATTCGTTATCATGACCACCAGGTTACCGCAGCCACTTTATTAAACTGGCATAAATTAATTAATTTTATTGCTAGATTATGTTCTTCCTTTTCCTCCCCTAAGTGAAGCAGATTCTATCCTGATTTCTTTATCAACCCTTAACAGGTGCATGATATGCTTAAGGTTGGCCATCCTTGCCTTAAGTCATTAAATGATCTAATTGTATCCAATAAAATATTTAATACTCTTGACAATGATACAGCAATGTATCATTCTAATAAATACATAATGTATTTCTATTACAACATAAGATAGCTGGTTTTGTCCTACGGAGATATCTAAGAAATACATTTGCATTTTTTAATACCAAGAATAAATGTTAAAATAAATTTGAATTCCTATGAAAACATTCCGATAAAAATAATCCGAAAGTATTTTTAAATGATGTTAAAATGTCTAAGTGTATGTTGAGGAAACCATTTATTGACTATTTGGACTTTAATCATTCACAAGTGTCTTAATTACAATAAAATGTCTGCAAACGAGAAAAAATTAAAATAATAAGGGGGCAAAGATATTGCTTTGTTTTTCTGAAAGTCTCAGTGTAAAGCATAGCATGTCAAAATTCCATAGCGTCATTTGTGGTGGGGAAAAAAAGAAAAAACCCCAGCACCTGACTATACATTTTATATCCATTCAACCAGCAGATACAAGTGAAAATATACAAATGAATATGGCATCATTCGTGTTTTTCTTCCCACAAACATCTGTACCAATTGAAGAGTTATAGCTGAAACATGAAAGTAGTTTATTTGCGGCTATTAGTGAAACCAAAAAAAAAAAAAAAAAGAGCAGTTTTATTAAATACTGCAATATGTTGTATTAATGATAATGAGGGAAAATGTATATCCTGCTAAAGTGATTTTAGGTAATGAGTCTTAATCCTGCTTTATGAACATTGAGTGCATTAATTTTATTCATTTGGAAAAAATATATACTGTGTCTGGAATAAATAATTCCATGTTTACAATCCAAGCACAAATATCTGTAAGTGATAGCAATAATGATAAGATTTACATTAGGAAATTGAGCTTTTTAGTGGTACTAAAGATTACTTAAGATTTAATTCCATCAAATAGGCTTGATATTAATTTGAATGACCTTTGCAATATTAGTTGGGTAGATAATAAATTTAATATCTAGAATATATTTAATTATTTTTGGGAACTAAAATTTTCACGAGTTACTAAAACCAGGGCAAAATCAAACCTTGTTTTACTAAACAGGTTTTGGTTTTATAGTATCCAAAGGTACAACATTGGAGAAAGAAAATAAGATTCATTCTGGGTTTTATAAAGAAGGAATCTGATTTAGATCAAACTCTTGCACAGCTTTGGGAAATAGAAAATGTTGCACCTACCAAGCACAAAAGTAAAGAGAATTTAATCTGTGAGCAGCATTTTCTAAAAATTAAAGGAGAGATAAGATGGGCAATTATATAATACAAATGCTGTTTTGGGAAAATCCATCTTGTATAGGAATTTGAGAAACTTTACTGTAAAAAATTGAATTCATTGTGGAAGTATTTACTAAGAGATCTTGTACATGTTCTTATATTAAGATTTAATAAGGGAACATTGAGAATTGGGTTATATGGTTGAAATAAATGAAGCTGAAGAAGAAAGGTACTTACAGAGGAATTGATATAAAGTAAATTTATCCTCCTCACCCAGGATTATTTTTAATGCAACATTTCTGACAATAAATGGGAATTCCTTGAATTCTATTCAGTATAATAGAGAAATTTTACAAAATGAGTTATTTAGAATTATGATATAAAATTTAGAAAATACAAAAACGTCTTTACAACTGACATCAGACAAACATATCACATGATATCAATAGAAGGTAGTTGAGAAAACTTCAAAGAATTCAGTAGAATGAGAAAATTACAGATACAGTAAAAACCTTTGAACTCACTACAGTAACTCATGGCATTGTATCTGCACCATTTTTGACTACAAGGACAATTAAACTAGTGGCAATTTATGAAGAAAGTAATTTTCCATTAGCTTTTACCTATGTTCCAGAATAATGTGTATGTGGTAAGCATTTTAACTAGGTCTGATTCTTTAACTGTTGCAAAAGAGATACAGGAACAATTAAAATATAATAGTGTGGAGGTATGCAATTACACAAGCGATGTACCAACAGTGAAAAGCTTGCGGTCAATGATGTCAAGGGTTCTTTCTCTAATCCAGATGAAACAACTATACTTGGAGTTAGCTGAAAAACTAAAAGAGAACGTTTTTATTTCAAAGTAATTACAGATCATAAAGCTAAAATGATAAAGCGTTAAGTTTTGTCAGTCATCGCCTGATTGTTTGATTCTTCATGCTTTTTAGGTCTATCATTACAAAGGCAAAAATATTTATGCAGAAGCTTTGGTTGATTAATTTAAATTGGAATGATAACCTTACAGCAGAAGCAGCTAAGGAGTGGCACTTATTCTCCAATGCACTACAATTGGTTAATAACAATGAGATAGATTGATGCATACTAATACCAGAAGTGGATCTGATTGAACTGAATGGGTTTGCCAATGCACCTGAATCGGCTATTATGAATTCCACTTCTGAAGACATCAATGTAAAACTAAAAGCTAGTATATCTTAAGTGTCACCAGTAAAGTAAATCACAAATATCAGTTTGGAGCTCTCGGCAGTTGTTCTAGCAAAGCTAATGTTCAGAGTGCTTTCTGCACTCAAATTAGATGCAAGTAATGTCTTCCTTTAGTATGAATCCATGATAGTGTTATCGTGGTTGCAAAAAGAGTCATGCCACATCAAAACCTTAATTGCCAATAGGATTGCAACAATACAAGAGCTAACATCTATATATCAATGGAGACATGTTTCTTCAGAAGACAATTAAACTGATCTGATGTCAAAAGGAGCATCCCCTGACAAACTAAGAAGTGATGGACTGGCCCAAGTTCCTCATGGAGGATGAGTATCCTGATAAAGAGATCCCAAGTGCAGTTATCAACAATAATTTTACTAATGAACTTACACTAATTTGCGATTGTTTATAAAGGTATTGGACAATCAACAATCTAAAATGTTTATTGATAATTTTCTTATTGCTCAACTTATGCATATTTTGATTTTTGTTTGAAGGTTTTTGAACAATAGTAAAAGGAAAGTTAAGTTATCTGGTCCTCTGCAATATAACAAGTTAAGGGAAGCAGAAAAATTAATCATAAGCCTCATTCAACAATCAGAACTCAAGAGAGATTTTTGTGACCTAAAAAAAGTACAATAAAAAAATCTCCAAGAGTAAGGCACAGAATTTATTGATGATAATATTTTGAAGAGTAAATGGTAGATTAGCTAATAATCAATATAATTGTGATAAAATAAAAATTCCTAATAATTTTACCTCTAAAAGTCAAATTTTTACATTCTTACAAACATGTATTGTGAAAGATATTTACATGTAAATCCTCAGAGTTTATGGGTTTTTGTTGTTGTTTTAAATGTACTCCAGTAACGTATAAGCAAGTCATGAGTCACTTGCCAGAAAATAGAATCAACCCAAATTACCCTTTCAATTTTTTTGAGCCGATTTTTGACATTTTTTTCAAATTAAAAACCAAATAAAGGGTTATATAGTAAGACTTGCATATGTATTTTTATGTATTTAGTAACAAAAGAATGTCTATTGGAACTTGTAACTAATTTGAGTAGCAATGTTTTTATTGCAACTTATAAACTATTCATCAGTAGGACAGTTTGATGTGCTAATGTTTATTCAGATAATGCAACTAACTTTGTTGGCAGTAATTTAAAGCTAAAAAGATTTCATAGCTTGGTTAGCCATCCTGATGAAAATTTAGGCAGTTTTTTGGAAAGTGAAGGTACACACTGGAATTTTATTCCATACAGCCACCTCATTATGGAGGCTTTTGGGAGGCAGCTGTCAAATCTGGAAAGTATAATCTAAAACAAGTAGTACGTAATTACAAATTAATTTATGAAGAGAGAATTTCTTACAATAATTATATAAACAGAGGGAATTTTAAATTCCAGACGATTTTAAACCATACCTTCTACATTAAACGAACTCAATATTTTAACACCAGGCCACTTCTAAACTGGTCATCTTACTACCTCAATTATCAAACCAAATGTTCTAATTTAGCTGACAATAGATAAAAAACTAATAGGAATAGTCTGAATATTTTGGAAGAAATATCAAATAATAATTTGTTATTCTACTAGAAAGGAATGAAAAGTTTTTTTCAAAAATACAAATTTTGGGTTGGAACAATGGTAAAATTAAAAAAAGATAATCTAGCTCTTTGTAATTGGCCAATGAGGCATGCGACCAGAGTACATCTTTCAAAAAAAGGTTAAAATAAGGGTTCATATAGGTGAAAACTAAACAAGGTGTTAATGAAGGTGTGTTTCCAAGATTATGTATTTTTCCTATAGCACAATAAACTAATTTACTTGATAAGTAAAATGCCAAATACTCACAAATTGTATTATTGTATGAGAGTAATTAAGTGGTCATGCAAATTGATTGTATCAGTAGTTTTTATTTGTTTGATTATAAGTGTAATGTAATGATAATAGTATCGTAAATGATTCATATTGTTGACCAGAGCCAGGTCAATGTAAGGCGAAATATATGCACATACAAAAGTAATATTTTCCTGATGTCTGGTACACATGTGTACACCATGTTCTGCCAGCTATTGAGCTATAAACAAGAAGCAAGAAAGATGTTTTGTTGCCCCACTGATGGAAGTTCAGAGTTGGATTGCATTCAATATATGTTTAATGTTGTATGAATTCGCAATATAGATTCATAAATTTAATTATAGTCCACATTTTTATCGAATGAGAAAAACCAAGTTTCTATGAACAAAGAGTAAACAAATATAGCTAGTTTTTTCTTCTAGCTGAACATACAATTCTTATTTATATTATCTAAATAACATTTTAAAATATATTTAATAAATAAAACTACATATTCATCAATTACAAAAATTAGAAACATTGTTTGCATTTTGTTGCAATGATATTGCATAGATGAATATTATAATTAATATTATGTAATTTGAATTCAGTAAAATTCACAAATAATCTTTTATAACTCTAGAGTACATACATTTATAGATAGTTCACAAAACAATAGATACTATTATCTATATATGTGATGTTTCTCTCTCTGTGTGTGAAGAGGTTTCATGTTATTAACACACAATGTAAGTACCATAATATTTTCAATGCAAAGAGACAATATATTCTTTGACCTTCAGCAACCTGTTAAAATGTTGAAACCAATACTTTTTTGTATGGTAAAGAAAGTCCAACATCACTGTCACAGAAGGATATCTATTTGGAACATGTTTAGTTGAACATCTGCAATGTGATTGTTCATAAGCATCACACAGAGAACCAACATGAAGACTATTGGCAGCAGCTTGGAGTATCTAAAACAGCAACCACTAATGTTACAAGCTTTTCTTGAGCTACAAATCCATCACAACTTGCAAGAGAAAACAATCTTCGTCACAAAACATTGTGGAAGAAAGCAAAAGCTGACAGAGATAATCAGATATTGAAGAGGAACATAGCATCAAAAGATAAAAACAATGGGGCCAAAGTCATTGCAAAACTCGGCTAGGTTCTGGCATTAAGGATTTGTTTTCAAAGGAAGTACCAGGTATGTAAATATGAAACCAAACTTGCCCATGGATGGCTCTATCTGCCAATGTAGTTACCACCAAACTACGTCATTGGCGCCCCATTTTCTTCTTTTGACATCTGATAAAGATTTTCAACTTACAACAATAGAAGTTTGATATAACAGCATAGCTTTTAATAATATTGAACATGTTGAATTTTGTGCCTGAAAACTACGATTTGTAGACTGAATAGATTTTTTTGTTACTACTTGAAGAAAATTGCTACAGAATCAAATTGAATGCTTATTGAAGCTTATCGGCGAGCATGCTCTCGATAAATCATAATGTATTTAGTGGTTTAATATATTCAAAAGAGATTATTTTGACGTGAGAAATGAAAAACATGGAAGACTATTGAAAAAGTTGAAGACCGTAAATTGCAAGCATTGTTGGATGACAATGATGATGCTGAAAAGCAACAATAGCTCTTGGATCAATTAAGTGTGACAAAAAAAGCCATCTCCATATGTTTGAAAGCCATGGAAAAGATCTAGAAGATGGGAAAAATGAGTTCCACATGAAATGAATGAAAGACAGCAAGAAAACTGAAAACCACCTGCCAGGTACAAAAGAAAATCATGTCAATATCAAATTGCGACACATGGCTTAATACAGGACCTTTCATAACAACAAAAGATAAAGTAACTGTGAAGGACTGTGGCTTATTTTAACCCATGAGATGCAAATTGTAATTACCTAGTAGTTGGAGTCCAGCTTACCCTTTCAGATGTTAACATGGAACTGTCTATAAAAAACATGCACATAAAAAAAAAACCAAGCCTTTCTTTAAATGTATGCTTAAAATGTGTTGGATTTCTTTCTGGAAATCAAGTCGCACATATCAGCCAGTATAAAAAAAAAAATCCAGTTATTATTTTAAATAATTGTAAACAGAATCCACTTTAAAATGTGAATAAACATAAGAAAATTTTTAAATCCTGAAAAATAAAATTACTAAACAATATTTCATAACTCATACAGTTTTTCAGAATTGTATTTTCCTAAATAGGAAGAAAAGGAATCCAATTTTTTATCATCATCATGCAATTTGAGTATATATCAATAATTAACAAAAAACATTTAATTATCCACTTAATTAGGAAAATTATATGCCTTTACTGCTCATAATCAAGTTTTGCATTAATTTCTAACTCAATATTTTTTATTAAATACTTATCTGGTCTGTATTTTAGTGTATTGAATATCTTCTATTTTTCCCTCTAACTTATATAAATTAAAGTTTTTCAGAAAGGAAATATATATTTATTTCTAGTGAAATTAATTTGATTCACAATTATAAGGCATTTTCAATTAATATATTGTTTTTAACCTGTGATGATGCTTCCCTGCAATGTTTCTCTTATAAGAGAAAAGAGACATTTACAGAGATTGTGTTGGTCAGCGAGGGAAACCTTTAGCAATGATCCCTTAACATTGACGACAAAACAAAGGTTCTAGAAAATGCTGGAATCTTGACAAAATCTCGTATAGGAGGAAAGTTATGGAATTTTTCTGAATTTTCCCATTGACATCACTTGTGATCATAGTGGCTATAAATACAGAGAAGTGAAGCTGGAGTGAATCAAGCACGTAATTAATTAAGACTGGTCAGGATTGGCTGATTAGATCTGTTGAGGAATTGTCAGCAATGGAGCCAAGTGAATCTACCAGGAAGTGACCTGTACTTCCGAAGGCTGTTAAAATCTGTACAAGTAATACAGTTTACATTTGTTAATAGTGTCAACTATTAAGTTGAATATTATTTGAAGTACTATGTTTCCTGTTTATGTGGTTAATCTGTCTAAGTTTTACTACCTGTAATCATCTTATTCTGAATATTAGTGAATAAAGTGACAGTAATCATTATCTGAATTGGTCAATTTTCAGTCATACACGAACACAAGACTGTGGAATTTTTGCAACAATGTAATAGCTCATATTTTCACTAAATATTATCCATGAAAATAATTACAATATTAATGCTGGAATGCAGCATGTTTTGATTTTTTTTTTTTTTTTTGCTATATGTCATTACAAAACTATACTTATTTATTACTTTAATTGTTAACAAGGAAGAATGAGTTGAGATATGATGAAACTAACTGCAGCGAAACATGAAACCACAGAGAAAAATTTACTACAGTAAGAAAACATTCAATTCTAGAATAATGCTGGATATTACAGCTACTTGTATACAAATAGAAATCAAGTGTAAAAGTATACAATATATCAACATGTATTTTTAAATCTAAAAATTATAAATTTATTTATTATACTCATTAATTTAAATAGAACCCTGGCTTTTCGCAGTTTTCTTTCTTTCTGAATCTTTTAAAGAATTGAAAATTTCTTAATTTTCAAATAATTTATTTAAAAATATTAAATGAAAAATTAATTTTTAGCATTTAATTTAGAAGCATTTTCATCTACTTTTAAACCCTAACTCATCACACAATTTGACTGAATTTGTTTAAAAAAAAGTAAAAATTATGAATCTATCAATGGGAAAAAAAAAATATTCCTTTAAATTTCAAGGGTTTTTTTAAAACAAAATTGTTAATTATTATGTTACTTTACAAAATATTTCGTTTTTTTTGCACAGTCAAGCTATCCAGTAAAATTTCAATGCATGCATTAGAGAATTATATGTAATTTTTTGAAAGGGAAAAATATTGCAAGCTTTACATAATGTACATCATCTCAAATGGTGATACTTTTATTTAATATCAATAATAGATATGTTTTCTTAAGAAGATTAATAATTCTTCCACATAAGTAATGACTCCCTTCTACAGCAGCGACAGAGATTAAAATGCCTTACTAACTACCCTGATTACACGTCTTTTTAGCCTAGTTGGTTAGGGCATAACAACAAGTGATCAACTCTTCTTCGGACCCACTGGTCCAGGGTTCAAATCAACGCTGCCGCTTCACAACCGCAGCAATATATGATAAAGTTTGAAACATTGTATGCATAGTCTAACAGTGCAATTTTTACAGTAAAACCAGTTTCCCTCCTAATTCTTGTTTCATTTGCATTCTTCTTAGATGAACACTCTTTAAATTCCCTGGTAGTTTTTTTTTTTTTTTCTTTTTTCCATATGTTGGTGGTTAAAGTTCTGGAAAAGAGTAGACTTATGAACTGAACTACTCGCATTGCAAAAATTAAAAACCAGAAAAAGTTAAATACTGATATTGATTCCTTTCAAAAATGCTCTAATGGGGAAGGGGGGAATTATCTAAATTTACATATTTTTGTGTAATCAAATTACAAGCATTATACTGCCAAATATGTAGTAGCTGTGTTAATATATATATATAAAACAGCTGGCAAAAAAAAATTTGGAAACCCCTTGGTTTTTATTGCAAAAGCATAGCTCATTAGACAGATATTACAATTAAGAAGTTAATTGTAAATTTAGAACTAAAAAAAAAAAAATGATGCAATTTAGTTTTTATATTCTTATTGCACATGTTTTCCATCATTTTTTTTACTAGCCAACAATTAAATTTAGTTTTTCACATTCAAACACTTATCAACTTTAATGTTCCAAAAGGATGTAACTATTTAATTTATGGTCATTAACAAACATGAGATATATACTTCAAAGAGTAAAATTTTGAATGATCAAAGATTGCACTCTCTCTGCCTTTAGGAGTATAATAGATCTAACTGGTAAAGTTAAAGTTTACATTTCATTACATATGATTATATTTCATATATCACAGATTTTTAATACAGCAAAATATTTACAGCTTGTTTTTATGTCAAAGAGCCTGATTTCATCCCAAAACACATTTTTTGATTTTAAAAAAAAATATCCAAATTTTCACATAAATTCATGAAGGTTTAATACACATGTCTATTTATTATACAATATCTCTAAAGTTTGGAAATATTACATAAATACGCATTTTTTCACTGTAACATGTACAATTTAAAACCCATTTAGTGATACAGAAATAAACCATAACACTCTTCAACATGACTCTTGTTAATGAAATATATAAGCTGATAATTACGATAAAAAAATCTGGACAAACAATTAAAAATTTAATATTACATATTAATATATGAATTAATAAGCTCTGGATTACAGATCGATACGGATATAATACTTCTATATTTGTAATTTTAACCTTAAACTACAGTATAAAATAAAAGAAAATGCATAAAGTCAATATTTAAAAAATAATGAACAAATATTGGATAAAATTATTTTAAATAATTAAAAGACAAAAAGTGAGTTACTTTTTCCTAGATCAGTGTTTCCAAACATGATGTTTTGAATTTTCTGTTGTACCTATTAAAATAACAAAGAATAAAAAAGAAATACTTTGTAACTTGGATCTTTTTTCATCAACAGTTGGCCAAACTTTATATAATGTAATAGAAATCACATGATAAAATTAGCCTATATTTTAAATTGATACTTGTCCATTATAGCGACGCCCGTCACATTACAACTACGCCAAGTCGTCGCCAAATTCGTGAAGCCTATCTTTTTATACAACCTACTTGGCAATATTTCTTAGTCACTTGGGATTAATCATCGGGTGCCACTATAATAGACAAGTACCTTTAAATTTCATAAAAATTCTGCTCAAGTGTTTGTGAGTTGAAGGGGGAGGGAAATCACCTTATGTTAAAATAGTGTAACAAACTTTTGAGAATATAAAAATGTAGCATAACAATTTTTTCTCCAGAGGATGATTCCAATTTTCCCAATCAATACACAAATATTTCCTAATTCTAAAAATAGACAGCAATCTTGAAATATTCAAAATCAAAATTATGATAGGAAATGGGGCAGCTATAAGAGACTATATACCAGTTAGTTATTTTTAATTACAGATCCACTCATCTAGTTACATAGCATAAAAATAATAAATAATTAGAACAAAAGTTAATTGCATAAAACTCGGTTAAGAATATCTTTATAGAAGCTAGCCAATCATTATATTTTGTGTGTATGCTATTAACTAATTTACCAATTTTATTAAACTAAGATGAAAATTACTTAAACTTTTTTAATGATGATTGAGAAACTCAACAATATATAAATATTACAGCAACCATTATATTTATATTAACTAGGCATTTATTGATAGAGAACAAAAGTTTCTAAAAAGATCTTTTGTCTCAAAGACTTTTATTAATACCCATTTAAAATGAAATACATAAGAACTTTTCATTTGCCTATTAACTTTAAAATCACTTTAAAGCAGTCGATTGTCAGTATATAGTATGAGTGTTATGACTGTGCAACATGCAAGGAAATGGTGTAGTGATTTTCGAAATAGAAAGATTAAAGAATTTTGGTTTAAAAAAAAAAAAAAACCAGAATGACCTTCAACTTTTTTTGGTGAGTCATGTTACAGACCCTGATTCTGAGATTTAAAAAAAAAAAGTAGACGGTTGATTTGGCTGAAATTACTGAAACAATTTGGTCTTTATATGGCACAGTATGGGATATTGTGTATCTACAGAAAAGTTCAATTTGTGGGATTTCTCAGCAGCTGACAGAAAAACACAAGAAATTGCAAGGTAACTTCACTTGATCTTTAACATTATGAGGACATGGAAAGAATTATTTTTCCAGAAGTTTTTTACTGGAGATGATGTGGGGTGTTTTATTGATTTATGAAGGGTAAGGCTAAATCAATTACTTGGATTGGAATATAATCGAATAATTCCTTTTGCCAATAAATTTAAAGCATCAACAAGCTCCAGAAAGATTGTGGTAAGTTTAGAATGCTTATCCATGGTGCAATAATTAATGCAGAATTCTATCAACTTACCTTGAAAAGGACTTAAGGAGGCTATTCATCACTAAAGTACTGCTCAACTGACTTGAGTTCTGCTACTGCATAACAAAAGGCCCCATACAAAACCTCTTGGGTTCCTGGTACTGGAAAATTCTACTACATCCACTCTGTAGTACTGATTTGGTCCTATCTACTTTTCATTTTTCCAAGCTTAAAAAACACATTTCCTTACAATGTTTTACCTTGGATAAAATTAAACTGAGAAAAATTGACTTTATCATGACTACACTTCTTTTCCCATCACAGCTTTTGATTCCTTGATCAACTGATATGATAAATGTTTCAACAGAAAAGTTAATTATGTGGACAAATAAGAAAAATGTGCACTTTGTTATATGCTAGATTTTCTTAAAAATGTATTTAAACTTCCTAAAATAAATAAATTAGAAGCCTAACATTATGATACCCCTTTGTAGAGAATTCCTTTCCCAACATACACCTTTAAATACTTTTTGACAAATTTTTCCAAAATGAAATTACCCATACATATATATATATATACACAAACACCATACATTATCAAATATCCATTTCATGAAAAAATCAAAAGCATTCTCAAGAGACATTGAAAAGATTAAGTATGTTAAAAATTTTAATGAGGAAAAACTTAATTAAGCCATGACAAAAATGCTTGTAATTGCACAAATAGGCACTAGTGGGTGAAAATGCAGTTTAGCCCAACCACTTGGCACGATTTCAAAAATTGCCAAACTTGGCGATTTTTTTTGCTGAAAGTTAAGTCCTTGAAGCGGACCAGGGTAGCCACATTTGGCAAAATATTGCCAATGTGGCTACCCTGGTCCGCTATAATGCCTGGTCCACAAAATATTGCCAAATAACTCCTATTGCAAAGGGTAGTTGGGCTAAACTGGAGAAAAAAAAATTTCTTTTGCTATTTAATATAGTAATTCTGTCATATGTATATACATAGTTATATTAATTGTAATTATTTAGTAAAAATTAACTAAAATAAAAATTTTCTTTTTTGACACAAGTAGGAATTGACTTTTATATATATATTACTTGTTTTAAAATAAAATTTGAGTCTTATTTTTACAGAAGAAAACATAGATGAGTATTTTCAAAGTTGCAGGATCATTCCATCAAAAAGTGTCTTAACAGACATATATAAAATTGTTTAAAAATTTATAGCCAATAGATATGTAACATTAACCTTCTGAGTGTCAACAGTCTTTGCTGTTTCCCAATTGAAAATTACCAAGCAGCACAGTAGCATTTGTCTTGTTCCTAATCCAAAAATGCCAAAGAGCACTACTGCATTATTTCCTGTTCATATGCTAAAAGTCTTAATACTTCCAGTTAAGTTAGTGTTGTTATAACATCATTCCAAGCATAAGTCACGTTATTAATATGTTTATATCATAAAATTATAAATTAAATACTTTATTGCATGCATATAAGTTATGTACAATAATATTTTTACTAACTTTTTGTGTAATCCATTGTATAAATTTACTGTAAAATCACACATTGACAAATATGGAGAATGCAGCAATTACCAGTTTCACAGCATACAGCATAGCCACTTTAGAATAGAACAGAAATGCAAAATTGCTGCTTGGCACTCAAAAGCTTAATGATTGTAATAAGTGCATACACATTCAAAAAGGTATGTGGTTAGGATTCAAAATTATGTTGGTCACTGTAATAAGGTTTATTGGTTCAATCCAAGAATACCCTAGGCATTGCGACTCTTTGAGGGCGTAATTGGTGATTTACATGGTAACCCTAAGCATACCAATGTTTGTCACGTACCACAACCCATCTAGAAGTCACCAAGTTTTTCACTACACCTCCTGGAGACACCCTATCTCATTTGAATGGTTTATTTTATACGTCTGTATAAATTATCATTGATTGAATGGAGAAGATATCATATGAATTTAGCCAACAAAACAGTATTTGACTGAAATTACTTTGAGAGAAGTTGCATGCAGCCCATTCTAAAAGAAAAGGAAAATTTGAAGGATTTATGTAAATAGGGAAATGACAAGGAGCTAAAAACCAAGATGGGAAATTGTTTCCAAAATAATGGATTTTTGGCATTCATCAACATGGACACCACAATGTACATTCTAGTTCCAGTTCCGAATAGAAAGCCAACTATATTTTGGTAGAAATAAAGTAAAAAGGAAGAAAAAAAATATTCGACTTTTTTCACGTTTTTGGAAATTAAGTATAAATTGAGGACTGTAAGCTTTGAGCATTTTAAAGTCAATCACCTGAATAATTTTGTTGACTCTGAAAACAGGCAATTCCACAGTACACTGAAGACTATGGGCTGGGGAAGAAAAAAAAAAAAAAAAAAACACTGCAAAACTGCACATAGATTTGTATTTGTGGGATGGAGTTTTCATAAAGATGACACATTTGTAGTGATTTTGAATCTTATTTAGGAATTTTGGTCACCTGAGTAATGTAGCTAGATATTTCATTTATTTAAAATGTAAATCTAATTTAAATTTAGTTTCTGATGTAAATAAACTATGACGCAAATTCTTCAAAATTTTCGCCGATTTATTGATCAATGGGCTATTATGTTAAGTACCTACTAATACAACCCTAAATGAGTAATTGCTTTCAAAAAAAAAGTATTGTCCATTACATAATAATAGAGCCGGTTACAATCCTATTTTAGCTGGCTTCTTGGCGAGTTTTCAAGAATCGCGCGAAAATCGGGTTTTTCAAACTTGAAAGTTCGGGAAGCTTGGAAAAGATGACATTGTGTATTGTAACACATATGTTGGGAAAAGATAGCGTTGAGCGGGTTTTTTACATTGGATTCGCAAAATCACAAACAAAAATTTTAAAGTACATTCACTCACCTCTTTCGAACTCGAACGAGCAGCCTTTGTTTGAACGAACTTCTACTCCGGAGAAAATACAATATTTGCAGGTTTTAGGAACGAATCAGGACGTGTAATGCTCACTTTTTTGAGTGACAATGATACAATAGTTTCTGGTACATTATTTCAATTTTTGCAGGTCTTAGGAACGAATCAGGACGTGTAATACTCACTTTTTTGAGTGGCAATGATACAATGGTTGCTAGTGCATTTTTTCTGGCTTCTTTTTGTAGATTGCCAAGTTAACCATACGGCTTGTTATCGAGCCAAGCCCTTTTACATTCAAAAGAGATTTCATGCAGTTAGGTTGTTTTTATTCGTGGTTGATAATTTTGATACTGATTATTTTCTTGAAATTGTGATGTTGTATTATTTTTATTTCATTGTTTTTTATTGTTGATTGATTTCATGTGTGTTTTAATTTTCTTCTTTTTTAATTTCCAGGTTTTTTTAAACATATTTGGTAGATTATTGTTTTTTTTTCCACCCAGGTATCAAAATCGACGAACGAAGTGGACCAATTACAAAAATATAAAGTAAGTGAATCTTTAGTAATATATGTGTCCCAATCTTTAAAAGTCAAGAATAAATGTTATAAAATTTATAAATCTGAAAGTAATATTTTAAACGAGGAGGAAGGTTTTGATTTTGATAGCGTACATCAAATGTACAATAAATGGGACAATGGTATTTATAAAAGCCGAAATTCTACATATTGTGTAGAAATACATATTTTACTTCACAATCTTTTTCTAATCACCGTAAAATATGCGAAGAATATACCGCTATTGAAAATAAGAATGACAAAAAAGGGATCAGTCAAGAAGGGAATAGTATTTGTCTAAAAAGTTTTTCATATTTATCAAAATTACAGAAACATACTGAACGATGCTCAAATTCAAGTTTGCCTTATCCTTGTCCACATCCTGAAAGATAAATTTTCAAACCTGGAATATATACTTTTTAGAGATACAGTTTTTTGCCAAAAAACTTCTTCTCTGTTGCTAGTTTTATTTGTCGATAGTAGGT
>BMAW01082015.1:372312-412649 GCA_019974015.1 Nephila pilipes | reverse complement strand
CACACACACACATATATATATATATATATATAATATATCATACTTCCTTGAATAGTATATAAGTATTAATTTAACATTCTCCAACCCCGAAAGGCCGTTTGGCATCAGTTCGCAACAATCATTGTCATTTTATCACTGAGACTGCAAGCTTACTCATCTACCTATTTTACTTTATAAAATTATGTATTATATTTATTTCTACATAAGTGATTACAGTCATGTTTCGCAGCTGTGCTTCCCAATTTCAATAACATTGCTATATGTCCTCACAGAGGAGATTTTCGAAGTTATAGATGAAATTCGAATTATTTGTGTTATTTTCAGTATCCTAAATTAGAGGTGGACAATTTTTTGCATACCAAGCGCTAACATACTACTTCTTAAAACTTATACTTAGTAGTTTTAACATACTACTTCTGAAGCGCCATATAATTCGTGAACTTTTTATACAATCTTACGTTAATGATTTAGAGTTGGTAAAAATTAATAAGGGTTGAATATGCTTCATTTACAAAAAGAAAATAAATAATTTGTTCACTCAGTTATTTTAATAAATTTATGCTCACGTAATGAACAGCCAATCCACAATAAACAGGAACGATCTCCTGTGGGAGAGGTGATCAGTTCATGATGTTCTATAACTTCCAGAGAGTCTCATTTTGTGAAGATAACTCTGCACAAAGATACAAAGGGTGAGATCAGCTTGGAATTCATATTTGTCTATTCTCTCTACTTGATAGATGGAATTATGGCCCAAGCGAATGCTTAATAAATTTATAATAGAAGTGTGCTTATAAATATAATTAATTTTTAGAATGAGTTAATTATTGTATGTAAAATAATACCAGTGACAACACAAAAACAATACGAACAGTAAGAAAACTTATGAGTATGTTTGTGTTTCTCTAATCTTTTAATGTTTGTGTTAAATTTGCTTCTGAGAGCAGTAGAGAATTCTTCAAATTTGAATTAATTATTCGTGACTTTGTTTTGGTTTTAAGGAACTTCGTGTAGGAAATTGTATGTTGATATTTGTAGGTCGTAAGTCGTCATATCTGTTTGTCCATATCTGTATGTCGTATGCATAATTGTTTACACATTTTCTTAGCTCTGGGTAATATTCCTATGGTAATGAACGGCAGAAATTAATTATGTCAGAAATATTTTTATCTAGAAAAAGCTCATGGGATTTTTTTAAGGAATGAATTTGTTTTTAAAACAATAAATTTCATTTGTATGTTACCAGGCATTTCTACTATATTTTGTTCACTAAGTGAAAATAGGTTTGTAAGGCGAAAAATCAGTTTCCTTCTCTAGCAAAATCCTGAAGAAGACTTTCAAATGTCTCTTGTAATATATTAATTTTTTCAATATATTTGATCAAATTACTATTATTCTCAGCAGATTCACTCTGCTCTTTCAAACACGGAGATTGATTCAAATTCTCATTTTTTAACTGAGAAATGAACAGTTTTAATTTCATTTCAAAAAGAAATGTGTCAATTAACTAAGTTTGGAAAGATAAAATTCTTTCTTGCCTTGTAGTTTTAAAATTAGTTTCTTGAGATATCTAGTAAAATCAACTGAAAAATGCAAAATCAAATATCCAGCTATCAAACTGTAATAAAGTTAAAATAAATGTACAAAATAACAAATAGATCACAGTTACGTACATTATATTACAGAAAATAAAATAACAAAAAGCGCTCTCTCAAAAACACTTCTTCATAGCTCGACTCCATGATTGCTCACTCAGAACTGACTGTAGTGCCACTTGTAAATATCCATTGCGCCACAGTTTGGTCCACCAAATCCTAAACCAACAACCTAAATACCGTTAAAAAGTTTTAAAAATTTTACTTGAACAACTCTTATTGAACATAAGTGGATGTGGTTATTTTGGTGGATTGAGTATGATAGGCCAAGTTAGCACAGTGGTTGAGGTCGCAAATATTGGGGCTAGTGTTGTTCAGTTCGATTGTAGGTTCGAATTCTGATTTTTTCCTAAGACGGTTGTTTGAAATTGATATGACTGCTGAATATCTACTAATATATACTTCGAATCCTTCATGGGTGTACATGGAAATTAAAATATTGAATTATCAGCTTAGATGTATTCTTCAATACTTCCTCATGATTCAAAATTACAAGATCTGACGTCATTAACTCTAGAGAAGTGTTTATTCAATATTAATCAAATATTAAATATCTTTTCATTATTTAATTCTGCTGAAAACTGTGCATCACAACAGCTTCAATAAAGATGTGGTTTGTATTATTTCTTTTCCTTATCGATTCATTTGTCTTAAGTTACTATTTACTGATTTGAAGCGGTTTTGTTTACCCTATATATGAGCTAAAATTTACTAAATAAATGGAAATGTTGTAAACGTGAGTATTTTTCATTTTACTTCCATTGAATAATTTTTGAGTAACCAAAAATCTGAACTATATTGTTGTGAGAAACTCCAACTGTTTTTCCAATATTCGACTAGTAAAATGTATCGTAAAAAATTAAGTACTTGTTACGTAATAGTCTTTTCAATGTCTTAAAGGTAAAAAGGAAAATATGTCTCTGTTATCTTTGCTATAATACATACTTGAGTAAAGATAGTGTTATATAAGTACGCTCTTTAATAAAGGAACTTCTTTGTCATTTTTTTTATATAACTTACAATCTACTTTAGGGAAATATAAATATATTCTTTAGAGTTGGTCTATTTGTTTACATAACTATCAAATCATTTTATGAAAATCAGCACTTAACATGTTTGCATTTATTTGTTCGTATATACAATGATATTGTGTTCCCCTTTCAGAATAAGCAAGAAATTTAAGGGCAAATTAATTTAATATCTTTTAATCTCTTTCAGGAGAAATAGCGAAATATCTTTCAGAATTTTAATCTTAATTTGTCACCTAGACATAAATAGTAACTAAAGATTTGTACAGTTTTGAGTTAACACATATAATTGTCTAAACCTCAATCAGATTCGAATATTTTAAAGAACGTAAATTCTGTTGATTTCAGGAATCATGCTCCCAAATCGGATCTTACAATCTTTAAATTTTCTTATTTTTTTTCTATGTTAATTTCGATATCAATAAAATATACTCGAGAAGTATCTGTTACTTTATTTGGAATATAAACAGTGATTTGCCTGCCCACAAATCATCATTTTCGTGAAAAGTTCCAAAAGTTTCTTTATTACATTTTATTAAAGCCCATATGTTTATGATTTCAAAAATGGTTTGCATTTGTTTCTAGGGTAACTAGAAACAAAGTTATAGTCTCGAATTTAAATTGGAAGTTCAACTGAAAGTGATGGGAAGTGGAATTTGTAAGCCCGAAACTAAGCTATAGAAATGTAAACAATGTAATTTAAACACACGTTTCTTCATTTTTAAGCTATGTGAATGCACAAATTATACTTTTTAAATATATAATTTAGCTTTACTTATTTATTTATCATAGTTGTAGTTGCATCTGCCAACTATTTCTTCACTTAATTTTGATTTATAGATTTGCATTTCTAGAAAACTGCGATATCATTTTTTTTTAAGAAAAATCTCATTTCTTAAAAAAGTATTTGTTATAATCAAATGAAATTTTACCACGTCTGTTAACATAAATAGAGATGTACAGAAAAATGTTCTGTACATCTGTAGGTATGTTGTGTACCCTAAACATAGCTTTTAAGTTTATAACTGTTTATTTTGAAGCCCTTTTTATATAAAAAAAATGATATACTTTTTTTTTGTAAAATCATGTTGTGTTTATAAGTTTTGGTATAACTCAATAAGTTTAAGAGATAACCGCATTTTTCTTCTTCACAACCCAGATATATGTATATTAAATATAATGTTGAAAAAAATTTAAATATATTATTTAGAGTTTACTATATGAATTTTAGAATAAATGAAAAATTTTATTAAATTTTAACCTAATATTGCCAAAATTTGAAAAATAAAAAAAATGTTCATGAAAATGACTTTTGAATTTTCCATTTTATAAATCATTGCAACTAAAAGCATACGTGTTTCACAAAAATGACTTTTTAATGAAAAAAGTGCTCTTACGGTAGGCACTTACCTTAATATATATATATATATCTGATACCTGCCATATATTATTTTATGGGTCAAAGTACTATGACGGCTGCATTTGTCAGGAAATTAAAAGAGATCCCTGCTGATTGTGGATAACACTGGGTTTGTCTATATAAGACCCCATACATGTTGCATGAAAGAAAGATCTGGGTTACCTCAGGCCAAGACAATGTGTCGAAACTCTGTACAGCACGTAACGTGAAGCAGTGGTATGAGAACGAGCTTCATCTGTTTGGACAATGCCCCAGACGATAGTGATCAAGTACAACCAGTTCTATCGTCAGTCTGAGGGGCATATTTGCTGTCAATGTGCCTTGAATAACCCCGATTAGAAAATGCTGGCAAAAATTGGTGGACAATGGCATATTTCAGCGTCATGATGATAGCTGTCCATCTAGGGTCACAGCAGATCGGAAAGACAGAGTGATTGTCACATCAGCTACCACAGCGCTTGATTAATCGTTATCAACCTTCAAGATCATTCACTGACGGCTGATAGAGCGAAATCTACGTTCGTACCGACGCCACCTGCCACTCACGCCTGCACTCTGTCGAGCCCGATGACAGTGGTGCTTGGCTCGATCAGGTGTGAATGATGCTGACTGAGAACGCATAGTGTTTAGCGACGAATTCCGCTTCCAACGGTTTCCTGACGATCATCCAAAACATGTCTGGAGACGCCCAGGAAAGCGTACCGATCCTGCTTTTACTATTGCACACCACACAGGCCCTCAACCAGGAGTTTTGGTCTTTGGTGCCATTTCCCTTGACAGCCGGATCCCTTTGGTCTGCATTAGAGGCACACTTACAGCACAGCGGTTCGTCGAGGACATTCTGTGACTTGTTCTGCTACCGTTACTTTTGAAGTACCCTGGCCTTATTTTTCAGCAAGTTAATGCCAAATCAAATACGGCACGTGTTGCTATGAACTGTGTTACAGCTTGTCAAAACTTCTTTGGTAAGCCAGATATGTGTCTCATACCGCTCATATATGGGATATGATGGGAAGGCAACTGCATCTACTAGGGAATGTTGATGATTTAACCCAACAACTGGAGCAAATGTGACAAGAAATACCACAGGAGATCACCAGGGAGCTTTATCACTCTACGCCCCGCCGTGTGGCAGCTTGCATCCAGGCTAGAGGTGGGCCAACACCTTATTGAGCTCGTTACTTTGTAACTATGTAACTGTGAAATAAATTATTCTATTTTTTTGAATTTTAATCATTTTCTATTCTGTACATAATTTTCCGATCCATCAATTTTTGTCACCATCGGACAACTTCTTCTTGGTGCGTCGTTTTTTTTTTGTTTATATGAACTTTATCACTTCAACATTGCTTTCGGAATTTATGAAAATTCGTATTTGAAAACTAGAATTACTAATGGCATAAATAGATTCAACTGATGTTGGTAGGTAATGATGTATTTAAGACAAGGACTAACTATGTATCCAACATTATCTTTTTAGATTTATCTTTCAAAAATTGTTTATACCCCAGATTTGGCTCCCTCTGCCACTTTTTCATCATAAGTTACAAAAATATTCATTTTATTTTGAAATGTCCTGAAAATAAACGTTTGTAAAAGTTCATAAAGCATTAATTTTTTTGTCAGTGAAGGGAAAACTTCCCGTGGGAATGCAAATAATTTGCAACAAATTTGATTTTCTAGTACTTTTGTATATTCGTAAATGCTTCTTTGAATGCTTTGAATATACACATACTTGTATTACAACGTTGAAGAATAAATTAACTTAAGAAGTATATTCTTTTTCTTCTATTTTACACTACAAATGAAAATACAAATTGTACAATAAGAAGTATAAACTTTTAAAGTCTTAAAAATCTTTTACGTATTTTAATATTTCTTTGCTCTTATATTTACAATCTTTTTATTCTTCATGAAAAAAGATTCTGAAGTAAATATTATTAGTATATATAATTTTTTTATGTATTTGTTGTTATATTCTAGAAAATCGGATTTTAATTAAAGTATTAAGTTTTTTCCCTTTCAATTATAGTTAATTTCAACGTTACTAAAGTATGGCAAAAAGAAGAGTAAGTTCAATAATTGCCTCTTTCATAATATTATCCCTCTTTGTACAAATATATTAGCAAAGTATTTAATATACTTAATAAATAAGTGAAACATATAAACTGACAGATATTTGATTTTAAATTGAGGATTAATAATATTATTTGTAATATTTATACTTTATCATAATTATTTATTTAAAATTTAAATATAGTACTAAAATCCCGTGTTTATAACTATTCTTTATTATTTCTGTACACACAAACAATTAATTAAGAATTAATTATCTAATTAAAATTCTTTAAAATTGAATGCGAAAGAAAAAAAAAAGGCTTTTATTTTTATTTAACGGACTAAAAACGAAATTTAAACTCCATTAAATCCGAAAGTATTCTGAAGAAAGAAAATGCATTCTTGAAGGTAGGAAAAAATAAATGAGATTCGACGCAAGTTTGCTTACAAAAAACTTTTGAGGAAAAATTGTGTAACATATTATCAGGTGCATAAAAAGAAAGGGCAGGATTCCTTAAGACCTTTAAGCTTTCAGATAAATTAAAACTGAAACATGCTTATTTCTCAACAATCAACTGAGGACACTCGGGCAAAAAATTACAAAAAAAGTTTAATTGGGTAGAAAGACTTTACATGCAGAATACCATGTGCACTCAAATGAAACTTCCAAAGACCAACAACACAAATAGTCTTTTTTCCTATAAATTAAAAGAAATATGGTACCATATATGTAAAAAAAAATGAAAAAAATTAGAGTTATTCAGCAAGACAAGGGAACTCACACTCGAATAATGCCAACATTTTTTAGAAATAATTTCTTTAAACAATTTCATTTAAAAACTAATTATACATTGAATGCATCATTCATTAGTATTAAGTTTGTATGAGATATTTATAGCACAAAAAGTAGAAGTAACGGGTCAATTGAAAAGTCCCCGGCCTACCATAGTAAAACACATTTTTTTGGCAAAATTAGTTTTTTTTATTCAACATAATTCCCTTCAAGGAAAATACACTGATTAGAGCGACCCTCCAACTTTTCGATACCATTTTTGTAGTACGATTTGTACTTTACTTCAAAATAGGCCTCAGTTTCGGCGATCACCTCTTCATTTCTTCCCAGCGAGCATTCCAAATTCCCAATCCCATTCCAAATTCCAAATTCATTCATTTCTTCCCAGCGAGCATTCTTTTGAGATCTGAGAACAGAAAATAATCGCTGGGGGCCAGATCTGGAGAATACGGTGAATGAGGAAGCAATTCGAAGCCCAATTCATGGATTTTTGCTATCGTTTTCACTGAATTGTGACACGGTGCATTGTCTTGGTGAAGCAGCACTTTCTTTTTCTTCAAATGCGGCCGTTTTTCGGCGATTTCGTCCTTCAAACGGTCCAATAACGCTATGTAATAGTCGCTGTTGATGGTCCTTCCTTTTTCAAGGTACTCAATGAAAATTATTCCATGCGCATCCCAAAATACAGAAGCCATAACTTTGCCAGCCGACTGTTGCGTTTTCCCACACTTTGGAACGGGTTCATCGTGTGCAGTCCACTCGGATGACTGTCGATTGGACTTCGGAGTGAAATGATGGAGCCATTCACATATCGAAGCAAAAACTCGGGTTTATTACGCTTGATCCTCTTCAAACACTGCTCCGAATCATCAACTCGTCGTTGTTTTTCGTCAAAAGTGAACTCGCGCGGCACCCACTTTGCACAGAGCTTTCTCATACCCAAATATTCGTGAATGATATAATGTACACGTTCATTTGATATCTTTAGAGTATCTGCTATTTCATTCAATTTCAATTTACGGTCATTCAAAATCATTTTGTGGATTTTCTTAATGTTTTCGTCAGTAACAACCTCTTTTGGGCGTCCACTGCGTTCATAGTCTTCGGCGCTCATTTCACCACGTCTAAACTTAGCATACCAATCCTTGATGGTTGATTTTCCTGGGGCAGTGTCCGGAAACTCGGCATCAAACCAAGTTTTTGCTTCAACTGTATTTTTTCCCTTCAAAAAGCAATATTTTATCAACACGCGAAATTCCTTTTTATCCATTTTTTTCACAATAGCAAAAGTTGCTTCACTCAAAATGCTGTAATTTACAAACTAATGATCCGACAGCTGTCAAATTTATACACACATCTTTTGAGGGTTAGGGCTAACTAAAAACATATGGATTTAATTCTAGTAGCGCCATCTATGTGTCAGGCCGGGGACTTTTCAATTAACCTGTTATATGTATAATGATGTTGATCAATGAGGTTTTTCATTAATTACATAAATTAATATTGCAATAAAATACTTTAATCATTTGTGCGAATTAGCCAATTTTTAAATTTTGGACGGATATTTTGTTTCATTAGGTGCAAGGCAAACATATTTCACGTAATATGATAAAATAAATGATTAAATTATAATTTTATACACACACATGATCAGTTACTATTGAGTAGCAGCCTTACATTTGGGTCTCGGTCAATTCTGTACCATAAATAGGCAATTATTATAAAATAGTAAATTGTATATAAATTAAAAATTACATTGTTATTTAAATCTAACATTAGCGATAAATATTTGCTTTTCAAAATGTTAGTGATCAATTTTAGTATTTGTTTGGGCCTGGTTTGTTATGAATAATATTTGTAATGCTCTCCAATTATTTCTGTTTTGTCATCACATATAAGCTCATTTTTACTGAACAACGTCTTTAAATAATTGTATTATTTATTCAAATATGAAAAATAAAGAGCCATATTAATTACAAGGTTTTTGATTTGGTGATTAATCTTACTAGATTAGTCGATATCGAAAGGGAAAGTAAATATTTTTCTAAACGATTGAGGCATTTCCTTGAGCTTTATTTAATGAAGGTACATTGAAAAATAAAAAAGACCAAATAGTAATATATCCCTTTGATGTCACATTTATAGTATCCCATGTGATTATAATCAAAATATAGTAATAAAAGTTGAATAAACTAAGTTTATCATGAAGTCAGCTGAAGAGCTAAAACTGAAGATACTGAATCCTTGACTATTCTTATGTTCTTTTTCGGAAAGCATGTTCAGTTATTCTTAAAGATAAAGGTAGCTTAAGATACTCCTAAGAGATACTCAAATAGATAATTTAACTATAATTAATGGATTTTTCTTTTTTTCTCGTTTAGAAATAACCATTATTAAAAAAAAACAGCTTGGTTCACCAACGCAGATAAAAGAAAATGAAAATCTTCGTTTCGAGCACCCGACATTCACCGCATCTATTTTGATAAAGTAAATCTCTTTTCTAACGCAAAATGCAACTCAAGTAAATATGGATAAATTAGATCCATTCAATGTTGAAGTTTCCTTTTATTTGAAAAAATGGAGTCAGTTTTCAGAAATGATAAACCATGGTATGACAGCACATATAGAGTTACTATCTCCTTTTCATCCTTCAATTTTTCTTCTTGATGCCTTCAGTATTTTATTCCCTGTTAAGCCCCGTTTTCTGATCCTATAATATTATAACACAACATTCTGACTGAAAATCGTCAATTTTCCAACTTTAAAGGAGTTAGTATGTTTGTCGAAACAATCTAACCATTCGTTTTTACGACATTTTCTCTGTGACCCATTTTTAAGTCATTCTTTAGTCGGGTCAGATCCTTTAGTTCAGTAAATATTTGAAGGTACTTTTTTTTTAAAACTTTTTGCGTGTTTGTTCGATATTAAGATTCCCGAAGATTTCACATATGCACGTATAAAGAGGGAAAGAGAGAGAAATTTCATCATGCATTTACTATATTTTCGAGTTAAGGAAATTCGCTTATATTTTTCTTAAAAAAATCTCTTTTCAATACCATTTGAGTGAGTATTATATAAATTTTATATATAAGATCTAGATATTATTACATATATTATAATAGAATATTTTCACTTTTTGATTAAGTAAAGAAATTTAAGATGAGGTTTAGATATAAAAATGTTTATTGATTGTTATTTTTAAATTCCATGCTATAGTTATTTGGAATCAGAGAGGACAAACTTTATAAGTAAATGGACCAAAAAAGATATATAATATTAGTACAACTAAATCGATTTAAAAATAAAAGATCTGCTGATATTCATATGATACTGCTAAATGTATTTGCTTCTATTGTTAACATTATGTTAACAATAGAAGTAAATATATTTAAATATCTAACGCTCAGATCTATCTTGAATACATAGTTAAAAATAAGCGTCAAGTTTCTATCTCGAATTTTATGACGCATTTATATATTCAGAAAAAGTTCTGTAATTAGAATACTTTTAGAATATACGTTTGTTTAAAGAATTAAAGGGTCGAGTGAATGATTTAAAATACATTAACCATCCCGTCTCGAGATGAAAAAAAATCTGTTTCATAGGTTACTACTCTTAGTCTTAACTTTACAAAATATTTTATTTTTATTCTGTGACCCTAGTATTCTTCTTTAGAAAGTCATACAATATGCTGATAAAAAGTACGAATGGTCACAATTAAGTTCATTGAATACGGTATAAGCAAAACTGAAACATCTGTAAAGCATTTAAATTTTTTGGTCTGTTACAAATTCAGCTAAAATCATTTGGATATTTAATAAATTCGCTGATGCTACAAACTGTTGTTTCTTGATAATTGCAATACAAATTGTTAGTTCTAGTAAGTGATATTTTAACCTAGGTCAGTTAAATGTACTGTATTAAGTACTGTGTTTAATCCGTAGGCAAGGTATTAAGTTTTCTTTTTCAAATGAAACAATTTGTAACATGAGCAACCTTCGCAAACCTTCCTTTAATTAGCATCCGGGTTTTCTTTCTGACTTTATAATTGTTTCTAACTTTTTATGCAAAAAAAAGAGTAGGGAAGTAAATTAGGTAAAATTCAGAAGTGTAGTTATATATAATCAAATCACATAAAAGTGACTGAGAATTGAATTTAAAAGATGTAGGATGGTTACGATATTAGCAGATTAAGACCCGACGCTGTGTGGTCGAATTTGCTCCGTTGTAGATTCACTCGCATCGTATCTTGGTAAGAGTAATCTTTGATATTTTATAGAAATTATTAGTTTCGGTGCGGAGGAACCAGTTAGAGGGTATTTCTCTTGTTAGATAAGTAATAAATAAGATTTTGAGCAGTAATCAACTATATATTCTTAAACAGTTTTTTGTGTGAATATTTTAATTACTTTACCTGTGTTTGGAATGAAAAGTTAAACTTTAGATTTGCGATTTGACTAATTTTTAAGTTAATAGATGAGTCGGTCAACAGAAATACGTCACAAATTCTCCTAAGTCGTAGTTAGGTATAGAAATTTCAATAACAGTTTGGAATATGCGTTCTAAGACATTGTATTATGTGGCAAGCGGATCAATTTTAATATCTCTTCATGTGAAAATTGTAGCAAAATTAAGCAGTTTCAAGTATTGTCTAATATTTTTGTTTTTTAAAAATTTAATTGGGGAGGGGGTAAAAGAAATTGATTTGCATGCATTGTAATCAAAAATAAAACTAATATTAAAATACTTGAAAGCCAATTATGATTTAATATACATAAAGGTTGGAATACAGAACTCACATGAAACATGTTAAATTATATATTGAAGGATTTCCGGAGATTTGTCAGGATCATAACATCTTATAAATGTCATGACTAACTCAATTATGGTGGACCAAAAGTGTCACTCTTAGATGTTAGATGTTATACATGTATCAGTATAATTTATGGTTGACATTATAATCAAGGATATAAGGGGAACTTGGGGAGATAACTTTGCCTCTCGGAGGTTATAATGTCAAATTAGATTAATCTTATCAAAACAGCATTAATCGAAATCTATCATTGAACACTTACCGGTCTGATCCTTAAGAAGTGCAAGTATATATTTTTCTTCTTCCCCTAGAATTAAGAGATATAATGATTCTTTCCCCTGATGTTAACATAATACTAATGGTTTTTCATATTTTTTAAATAAAACAAAATTTGAAGGCTTGGAACATATTCTTTTAGAAGTAAGTCACTTATTTAAAAATTATTGGATTTGATTTCAAGTTTTCTGTTTTTTCCAATACTTGTTGTATAGAGTTTAGAAATAGAGTTCAGATATGAAAATACTTGCATCGAGTTTTGAGTATTTATGATAATCAATTCTTTTGAGGTTCGTTAAGAATAAAATTAATACTGAAATATATCTGAAAAAAAAATTGAGAATATTTTCAATTTTATTTAAAAAAAAAAAACTTTTTAAAAGTAAAAGTAATTTATTGTAAGCTTCCTCGGTAGAGGAAAAAAAGAATATAGTTTCAATACCATTACATGATTTTATGTGATTACTGCTTTTTAAAACTTCCAAATTTTTATCTAAATTATTTCTTGGTTTTCAATACTTTTGATTGCTTAATTTTATACCAATGTAATAAAATGAATTTTCACAAACGATTTACTTAATTTTAGAAACAAAACAAGTGATTTTTGAAAAAAAAAATATTATAATTTGTAGTACGAGCTATAAGTTTTAATGGTTTCAAAAAACTTTTAAAAAATCAAATTCGTAAAATCGCTGATGGAAATCTGACTTTCGACATTAGCAACGCATACTGAATTTCCCATTGGCCTGAAGCCTCAATTTCTTTAATTGGCTGTCGTGACATACCAGTTTGTCACATGGGACGTGACGACCTCTCTTACGTACAGATGACATGTTAGTCTATCATTTACAGTCCGCCATTACCATAGTTACTAATCACACTCTAGCAACAGACCTTAGGAACGTGATATTTGGGGTTACAATTTTAACGAAAACACTGATTTTCCATCAATAGTGGTATATTTTTAGAAGATTATTTTTTCCCTTTCAGGGATAGGAAAAAGTCTTCCTGATACTAGAGTACTGAAATTTGTGGGTTTACTTAGGCAGAGAAAAAATTGGAATAGAATAACTTATTCACGTTGTTATTGTAACTAATGTTATAATAACTTATTACGCTGTAATGAAGAAAAAAATTACTAAATTTTTACAATGAAAATTATTTTAAAGATAGTTATACTGTTAAATAATAAATTCAATGAAACTAAAGTGATAGAAACTATACAATCTGTTTAAAATAAAGAAACAAAAACTAACTAAAGGCTTAAAAATATCTATTTATTGTAATACTACTTCAATTGTTATCTTTGTGTTTTAAATAGGTCAGATACTTTTTTAATTAGATAATACGACTCTTGAAGTCTAAATAACAAAAAATATATGAATCATTTTATGAAATCATGGAGAGAGTAACGAAACTTCAAAATTGAGAATATCGGAATTAAAATATAAATAAACTGCAAAAATAATTATCAAGGTATACTTATAGGCAAAACCAACTTTAGGTTGTTAATTTATGCTTAGACATTATTTTATAAACACTTCAACCAAAGGCAAATATTGATTCATAAAAAATTGTAACCCTACATGGAATTTGAATCAAGCTATATTTATACAGTAGCACAGATACTTTTGTTTCTTATTCGCCCTTTGATGTCACTTCAAAATAAACAATAGGGCAGCGTTAGCCTAGTGGTTAAGGTCGTGGACTAGCGGCTGGCGGTTTTCGTTCAGTCGCGGGCTCGATCCTTGGCCACCAAAGACCCGCCGTGTAGCCGGGGCTGATGCACGTTAAATTTGTTCGGGGCCCAAAGTCCTCCCATTGGCGTGGTGTGGATATTAGGAGAGGGGGTGCCAGCTCAGGTGTCGTCCTCGTCACTTGACCGTGGTTCAAAATTACGCCAATAGCCCTCGTGTTGCTTCTAGTGCGACGTTAATAAAAACTAAACTAAAAATAAACATTATGGTTTATTTTATAATACTCTGATTGCTATATTACTGTAAAGATACTAAAATATTACTAAATTACAATTAAATTTGAAATGTTAAAATCATTTCCCAGTTTTTAAAAAAGTGCGTGAAATAAAATGCAAAAAGTTGAGCATTTCAATAGAATGTGAAACCTCTGCATTACAGATTGAAATTCTGACCGTAAAACTACAAAGAAAAGTAATAAATTTTATATGTTGCTACACTTTTCAAACATAATATTTATAGACTTTCATTTGATCTCTAACGTTCTTATTTAACGAACCTTTTAAAGATTAAAGCAATTTATTTTGCTAATACTTCTTGATGATACATTGAAAATATGATAGAAGCTTAATTATCTCTTAAGTAAAATTCTATTGCTAAGGGATCAAGTCTTTATATTGATTGCAGTGTACAAATCCTTTGAATATATAAGTTTTTAAATATGTATTATAATCATATTAGATGCAGTAAGACGAGTTTTAGTTTTGCTCTTCAACACAACTCTTAAATAACAACCTTAAAATTGTGAAACTTGTTTTGATTATTGTATACTTGTATACGAATACTCTCCATCACAAATTACAAATACTTTCCTTTGCAAATTATTTTATGAATAACTAGATCAAGTTTGCTTTTTTCCAAAATAATTTAATAAAAAATACGTAACAAATTCGGAATGAATTTTGGAGTCAAAATATTTTCGAATCATTCTTAGTCAACATATGTAATATTATTTCAAATGATACAATTTAATAAGATACATTATATTTATTCAGTGAATATTTTTGAATTTATCTGTAATTTTTTTATTATTAACTGTAGGAATATATCTTGGGAAAAGCCTGTTTGAACAAACATTTTGTTTATATATTTTTTTTCAGTTTGAATAATCTGAATTTAATTTAAATAAGAAATCTGGAATAGGAGCATGAGTTTATATATACATGGGTTTTGAATTTTAAATTAAAAAAAAATTACGACTTTTGTTTGCTCATAAAGAGTCAGCAAACATGTTTATGCAGTTTCAAAAATGCAGAAAACTTAGCATAAAATTGATTTATATTATTCTTATATAAATCAGTAAGATATATTAATATGCACAAATATTAATACATAATGATACAATGTATCGAAAATATCAAAAATCAAGCAAAATGTAATAATAAATTGAAATGAAATGTATTAAGCTACATTCAAGAAGGTAGGATAACAATTACTTTTTGAAAGGGCTTCCTTTTACAAGTAAAAAGAATTATTTGCTACAGAGTCGTATACATAAGAAAATGATTTTATATACTTCATGGAAAAATTTAGAATTCTCCTAAAAGTATAGTTTAATGAGCAATTTGTAAAAGAAAAAAAATATTTTTCAAATCAAGCTATTCCAATTGATTTTCATATTCTTTTCCTCCTTTTGTTTATCGTTATTACATATATTATATTGAATCTAAAGAATGATATTAAAGCAAATGATTTCTATATTTATTTTAACAGTTGCACAAAATACTAAAATCATATTTGATATTTTACAAATAAACAGGTTTCAATTGAAATTAAGTAAATGCATTTTTTGTAGTTTTATTTTTTGAACTACTTTTTTAATATCTATATATCTAATAATATATATCAAATACTCTATGCTTTCAGTTTTGTAAATCTATATATATACATTTACTATAATTTACTATATGCTACATATATACATTTTACTATGATTTAAAAAAGTTTCTTTAATTCTTTTCTTTAGAATATTCTTCCGAAGTATTTTTAAAATAAAAAAAAAAACACCTTATAAAATATATTAGACATAGTAAATAAGAAAATATACGTTGAAACCAAAATTATTGTAAAATATAATACAGCAGGTATTTTGTTCCGAGTCAGATTTAATAAAAATAAAAAAAACGACACAATTTAATTTATTATAAATTTTTTTTAAATATACATTGAAGTTGAACAGTAGGAAATTTAATACAATTAATTTAAAACATTTTTAATGTTAAAAATATATAAAAAAGTCAACTCTAATTTTTTTATACGTAAGTCATATACGGTTTTAAATGGCAAGTTTAGTTTCTTCTATTATAAGTGGAGCCTTAATTGTTTGTGATCCTGAAGTTTATACTAATAATATTATCGAGTAAATTTGACAATTGTGCTCAAGTGAGACATATTACTGCCCTTAACTCACCTCATTCAACTTATTAAGACTTTTATTAAACTCTGACAAAGCAATGGAATATGTTGCCAACTGAGTTAATGTGCACCAACGTTTTGACTATAATATATTGCTGTCGTGTTTGCTTAGCTGTTAGAGGTAATGCCATTCCAAATTGGACTAATTACAATTTGAACTCAGACATAATATTTTTTGGTATATTTTTTTCTTTCTTTTATATCGGGACAGAAAATAAGCTTGAAGTTAGTATTTAATTTGGGAAGCACTGTTTGATCAATATTGTTACCAAATTTGATTAAATCTCTTCACACTGAAATTTCACAATAATAATTTTTCTGATTTTTCCTTATTGTTTGGAAACCAGTGTATGAAAAGTTTAAAAAAAGTAACTCGATACAAAATTATTAACATTATGGTTTGATTTTTGTGTTCACATCAAATGTTAAATATTTATATAATACAGAGAAGTATATATATATATATATATCATACCTTAAGATTTCGACTAGAATTATTTTTCTAATTTGTTCAATTAAGGAAGGAAAATACCAGTCAGAGTAAATCATGAATTTTAAAAAAAGCTTTATATTTTAACAGAATATTAATAAGGAAATTCTTTTAATAAACTGACATTTAATACTTTTTGAACTACTATGGTTGAATACTTATTTAACAATTATAATAATTATTATTTAATTATATAATTTATATCAAATTAAATCAATTTAAATTTAATTATATTTAATTAAAATTATAATTTATATTTAGTTATATAAATTACGAAATTAAATCCCAGTAAGAATAATATTAATGTTTACAGCGCTTCCTAAGTAAAAAATAAACTAAGTATATTGAAAAATCCTATATTTACAATTCATTAAAACTATTATAAATGAAATTCTTTAAATAATAATTATCACATATATACTTGTATTATATAAATATATATATCCAATGAATAATAATTTATTTATTAACTTTTATTTAGCATATTATTTATTTGACAAAACATGTTTGCATTTTAGATTATAGAAACCTTATATTGACGTATACATTAATTTGTACAAATCTTTGAGTGTATTTATAAAACATAGTTTCTCTCACTTGAGAAAAATTTACAATGTAAAAAACAATACTTTTCTTCTTTGAAATACCTTTCCCAATGTTGTTCGATTGTAAGTAAAAAATAATTTAAAACAAAATTTTTTATATGTATGCTTCTTTAATGATGAAAATAAACTTCATAAGCCAATGTCCAATTTTATAACTTATTTATGTTTCCTTATTTTTAGGCCATCTTATTCTCCTTTGTTATTGTCCTACTTATTGGGACTTTAATATATACCCAAATACTCGCAATATTCTTGTAAAGTTTTACGAAAAGAGGACTTTAATTTGAGAGAGTGTCTCTTGACACACCCATCAATGGTATGGCCACGAACCTTAGAGGTGTGAAGAGGAAAACTCATTCGATCATACCCCTGGAGCCCATTGGTCATTACAGAAATTTATGTGAAAGGTAAGACTCTTTTGATTTATTACATTCTAATTTCTATTTCCTTGTTTTAAATTAATTTTCAAAAATGAACGAAAAATTTACGACGTTATACTTGCTAAAAAAATCGAATTTATCTTTTGATAAGCATCAAATGAAATTAAATGAGAAATATCAAAAAAGTTCTTTAAAAATAGAATGAATTTTATTGCTTTTACTGAGAGGTTTGTTGAATATTTTAGAATTTCAATTTAAATTCAAATGTAGCAGAATATCTTACCAGCTTTTAATTTACTCTTCTAATATTATTTTACTTCCAAAAACTTCAGTTTTTTTGGTCACTCATATTTTTCAAACAAATTGTTTTTTTTCTTCTTCATTTTACTTAAATACTGTTAAAATAATTTTACGTTGTTATGAGATTTGTACCTTATGTGTTAGGTGAAGTAGTTTTTATTGCTAATGAAACAATCCTGAAATTTTTAAGAAACTCTTCTTTTGTGTGTTTCCGTAATAGCAATTATAAAAATTAATCAAATTATGTACGTTTTTGATATTGAAAATTAATTTGCAAGTATTTCTAATAATAAGTGATTTTAAAATAAGTTGAACACAATTGATTACAAATAAATTACTGGTATCATCGCTTTGATAAGATACTTAATTTCTAATACGGGAGAATTTGTATCGTTTTTGGAGAATCTAATTACAAATATATAAAAGCTATTCATAGTATCTCCTAAGTTTATACCCTATAGATTTTGAAGAAAACTGTAAACATAAAGCAAAATATTTCTTTGCTTTTTTTGAATTCTAAAAGGTCATGAGATTCATCTTTTTTCCCAAACGTTTATATGTGTTTGAAATAAATGTATGAAGTATTTTAGTAAAATGTTGAGGTTGTTACAAAGAACCAAGCTCCTGTTGAGAGGGAAAATATTTTATTAAATGATGAAAAATTAAAAAAAAAAAAAAAAAAAAAAAAAAAAAAAACACTGATATGAGATTTGAGAAACCTTGAGAGTTTCACATGCAAATATGCATTGTAGATGGCTTTATTATAGCGCAACGGGACTATTCCCAAAGTCAGCTATCCGACAATATTACCTGATCTCAGGTGAGCCAGTAAAGGGTTAATAAAAACAATAATATATGCTTACATATTAATAAAAACTTCAAGAAATAATAGCAAACCAGATAAGAACATACTAACTTACTCCTTTGATAATTACAAACGAGCCCAGCTCGCATTCGAATAGCACTTCATAGTGCGCACAAACGAGTTCAGCTCGTCCAAACGTTTTCGATCTAAATGGTTATAGCCGAGCCCTTTCACGGCGAGCGAAACATTTCTCCAATGTGCGCTGACGAATTGAGTTTGTCTATGTATATTACCTTGCGTTGCTTATGTTACAAACGATAACTAATACAAAATTTATTAAGTTTGATGGCATATAAATATCAGTACGAGTAACATGAATTATTTTGTATATAGAGGGAAAATGTTACTGTTCTAATTGTTGTTGATCTAGTTATTTTTCTTATGTAATTTGGTGAGATTTCGTTACTGAAATGGCTATAAGGCGAAAGCTAGATAATTCTGATGAAAAAGAAGTTTTAAGTTTATGATGATATATATATATGATGAACAATTCTATGTGTTCAAAATCATTAAAGAGAAAAAAAGTTTTTGGTAAGTATAACAATTTAATGTTTCGTAAACTTTTAAAATACGTGTGTTTATTCAGATGTTTCAATTTATAATATTTTGCAAACTAATACTACCAATTTATATCTTTTGCTACATTATTTAAAAGAGACAGTTACAATTGTAGCAAATATTGCATTAACACAACGCAAAAAAATCTTTAAGGACTACCTCTTAAAAGCGAGTGAGCTAGCTGTATCACTATCAAGAAAAGGGTGACAATTTCAGAAGCAACTCGGGGGAAAACGACTGTCACTTTCAGCAACCGTTGTATAATGGCACAGCGTATGGGGAAAAAAGTTTAAAAAAAAAACTATTGTTTTGCCTAATCGTCGAAGGGTTAAGTGATGATTAATAATTGGTTGAAAGTTAACTAATATGAAAATTCAAAAATTGAACTATTTCCCAATACCTGAAATATTGAAAGAAAAATTAATGAAAATAAGCACGAGTAATGCAAACGAAGGAAACTAACTCCAAAATCTAAAAAGATACTTAGAAGAAAATAATGTCCCTTTAGAGTTCTTATGATAATGTCATTGCATTAGTTAATCAAGTAACAGCGTCATGAGGTCACAGTTTGAGACATTCATCACAAGTTTTAGTTTTCACTGGTCCTTCAAAAAAGCCGTACTTTTGAACATCGCATGTGTGGTTTAGTTATATTTTCGTTATCTTGTATGAACCTAAATAATTTGGTTCCAGTCTAAATCCTGGTTCCATTGAGTACGTTTGACGGCGACAAGGCCATTAAGCTTGAAAGTATTAGCTGGTTTTGTAATTCTTCTGTTTTCATCTTGGACTTTCAGGATTTATTGTTTAGCATGTTTCATTAACTCGTCACAGTTGTTGACGAAATCATCTTGGATTTCTTCATTAAGTAAATTTGTGATAGTGAGATCTTGTGGCGTCTTCATTATTGTACCAAATAGAAATTTGAAAGGAATTGTTTGAATTCATCTTTGGAACGTTGAATTTATAAACTTCTGTACATATTTGACTTGCGCATATTATATTTTTGGATTGTCTTTGGAAAGTTTGGATATAACTATTTCTATTGTAGAATTTAAACGTTCTATTTTTGCATTTACTTTTGGTAATCCAGTGGTGATTGGGAAATATTCGAAATTTTCGGTGCTGCAATAATCTTGAAATTGTTTGGAAGTGAATGCGGTACCACGATCAGAAATAATAGAGATGGATTGCCAAATATGTATTTTTTTGATTTTCTAAATTTGAAAAACTTCTGCAGCATCTGTTGACATCGTTGGATAAAGCTATATGAATTTTGTAGAGGAGTCAATGAAGGCGAAAATATCTTTGTAGTTTTCTTCTTTAATAGGGAATGAACCTAAATGGTCAACATGATATGTGTGTGTGTGTAGAGGAATGGCGTAGGTTATCTTGTCTGACACGTTTGAGAACCAAAATTTATGGAACACAATTTTGAATGAAGCATTCTATTTTTTTTTTCACTTTAGGAATACAGAATTAATGCTTGAGTGCTTCCTCTATTCTTTAAAATGCATAATTTCAACTTTCGTGGATCATTCCACAATATCGTTTTGCACATTTTAATAACAATAAATAGTTCTTTATTATCAATAAACTTGTAGAGTATATCCGATTTCAGAAGGTAATCATTGTAAGGCTTAATTTTCAAAAGTTATTTAACAGCTTGGATTTCCTTGCCTTGTTTTTCAGCCATTTTTATTTTTGTTACAATACTATCTTGTATGACCTTAACTGGTCTTAACGCTTCTACATGATCCATTTTGGAACCAGAGAGATGTTCTATTTCAAAACTGAAATCATGTTGTTGTAATGCCCATTGTGCTATTTGAGTGAGTGCATAAAGTGTTTTTTGAAACTATACCTACTTGGTAAAAAAAATCGGAAGAGCGTGGCTCAATAAAACCATCAGCCAATCATTTCGTTACTTGGTCATCCGCAAATTTTCTTTCAATAAAAGGTAATCCTCGTGGTCTAAGTGTTATTGGCGTTTCCATTTTTAAATTAATAGACACCTAGATATTAGTAGTTTTAGTCTTGTTTGGCTTATAGCTTGAAACCGAATTACGAAGAATATTTCGTTGAGTGATAGTAACATTTGATCTGATTTCGAGTTCAAATTTATCATTTATTGAGGTGTTAGGAATCTAAAATTGATCAGTATTTTCCGTTTTATTATCCGAAAATTTTGTTAATGTGACACCACCTGTGTTGATCGCTAATTTGGCCAGCGTTAAAATGTCCGTGTCAATAATAACATCCGAAGCCATAGTTTCGTTGTTATCAACACAAAAGTTAGTTATTAATTTCTGATTATATATAAATTCTTGCATACAGCTACCATTTGGTGTAATGTGTCCAATACCAAAAGCTATAAGCGACCCATAAAACTTAGCTAAATGTGGTGAATCAATTTTGTTACATGTATTTTTTGACAGAATATTTTCTAATTACAGGTATAGACCAATACTTAAAAGGAATTATCATTAATAGTAACCGTTTTAGGCATCAAAGTAGGTGAATAATTTATATTTGACATATCATTATCGTCAAATATGTAGGTAGTAGGTTTGAGAGTATACTTTGCAGAAATGTGGCCAAAATCTTCACAAATATTACATTTTAAATCTTTGTGTTTGTCGGGTTGAAAATGAGAAATGTGTCCTGTCATGTTACAATTAAAACAAGCTTTTTTGTTTATTAAATGCATTATCATTTCGGTTTTTAGGTCTAAGAAAGTTATGTTTTGAGTTTAAGTCACATCCTGGACTCAATTTGGAAGAAACTCGAGAATTTGATTGTGTAAAAGGCTTTTTATTTTATATTTCTATCAATTACTATTTTTCATAAATACGAAGTTTCTCATTAAATTCTGAAACAGATTTAGCACCGTATAAATTATTTATTAGATGGGTCATTCTGTATGCCATTAATACAATATTCAAATATTAAAAATTCATTAATAATTTCATAGAAAGTACTATTAAAAATCATCCTGAAACATAAAACCTTTTTTCTTTCTCTTCTTATACTTTAACTTTAACCTTTCTCTAAACTACTCTTCTTTTTCATATCATTTTTTCATATCAAATCACACCATTTTGTTTCTAAAAGCTCTCATTCCTTGCTATAGCTTACTTAGCTAATGATTTAGTTTACTTCTCCTTAAAATTCACATGAGATCAGACATACTTTTAAATACATACACACTATTCCTTTATTCATTCACTGCAGTTCCTTTTTGCGTTACCTTGGTGATCAGTGCTGATCACCGTTAGCACTCAATCATCCCACGATTCTCAGCATTCTCGTGTAGCTTACGTCCGCTCCGCTCGAAGATTCGTCTTATCTGATTTACTTTGAGGAGATTGTGTGACATCCCACACTCATCCCTTTACAAAAACCGTCCTCTACAGGCTGGCTTTAAGTACCTGAAGATAACAATACTTGTGAGTTCTCTAATTGCTATAAAGTATTTCGAAAGTTATTCGCTTTGATGTAATTTACATCTACCTAATTGTCTTTGAAATTCAGTAGCATTTAAATGATGGCAGAATTCTTCTAATAAAGCGTTTTTAAACGAAAGTCATGTCATTAGATTACGTTGCTTATGTAGAAAACTCTTTGCTTAACCATCAATCAAAAGTTTAGCAAATACTATTTTTTGCTGTTAATTCAACGATAGGAAAAAAGAAAATATTCTTCCCAATTTTATATAAAACACTTTAAATCATTTGCATCAGAACCAGTAAACTTTCTTTGAGAATTTCCGAGATCTTTCAAAACAAAATCAAGTGAAGGGCTAAAAGTATCAACAGTGATGATATGTTTAATATCGGAGACATAACAGAAAGGGGAAAGGAGGAAGTAGGAATTTTTTTCTGTTTCTTTTTCAGAAATTTTAAAACCACTGTTTAGTAAATTAGAATTAAAAGCCTGCAATTCGTTTAAATTCGATAGAGATTGAAAAGTCTATATTAAGGAGTACTAGATTATTGTTAATATCCAGACGTAACACATTTACCAGACAAACTAAATTTCATTGATAGAAAAATGGGGTGTTAATTTATTGCGATCTTCCATATTGAAATCAGTTGAAAATGGGGAAATCCTTCACAATTTTTTTCTTGCATTACGATCAAATTCATCGATGAATAGTATAATGATTAACAATTTAATTGTTTTAATATTCGTCTTTTATGAAAGCTTAGCACAACAGAAATATTTTAAGGGTGATCACCTTTATATTATTTAGTTAGCACAGTAACTATATAAAACTTAATATCATACATTAATTGAAAGGTAAATAGAGGATGGTACTTACTTCTCTTGTAAGTAGTGATGTGTCGGAAAGTCTTGAACAATCAAACTAAAACAAAGGCGAGTTATACTTTTTTGTCGATATTTCACAAATGCTGGAACAATCACAACAGAACAGTGGCACAACATTAGATATCAATTTTTGTAGTTTGCTAATAAAATGAGCTCCGTCTGCAGGAAAAAAAAATTGCAAGTTCTCGAACATAAGTACCGTCTGCACTTAGAAGTAATCACAAGAACCTACTGTACATAGTGAAGAAGGAGAGCGTCTACGTTTTTTGGCGGCAGGCAATCCGTTAACCTTTCCGTATGACGAGATTTAATTCTCTTTTTAAAATATTTATTAAACTATTTATATTAAATTCAGATTCATTTGCCAAGCCCCCATGTAGAGTTTGGAATTGGTATGTTACAAAGAATCCAGCTTATTTTAAGAGGAAAAATAGATTTTTAAATGATAAAAAATTAAAATAAAAGACAAGCACGCATTTTTGCGTCTATACACCTCGAGATCTCAAATGCTAATCTTTGTTGCATGTGGCGCTGCTGTAGAGCACCTGTGTAACTCCCTCAAGGAATATAATGAATTGATAAAACATTTGAAATTTTTAAAGAGTCATTAATTAACACTTGTCACTAATTAAACTTTTTTTACATTCTAAAAAGTTTAACCTTGTTATTTTTCGGTAGCATTAAACACTACAATTTCAGTTACTAATGTAACTGAAGAGATCCAGCAGTCATGGTACCGGACTCGAACCCTGCGTTGTTTTCTTCGAGTCATGTGTTCAAGCCCTGATGCCACTAAACACCCTCCCTGGCATTAGGGACGATCCACGTTAAATCTGGTCGAGGTCCCTAGTTGTTACCACGGCGTGATGTTCAAGTTTAAAATGAGAAGTACCAGTTCAAGTATCGTCCTCATCAGTTGACCGATATTCAAAGTTATCAGGTTCGACATGTTATTTCTCTCAGCACGATGTTAATAAACAATCAAATCAAATACAGTTATTAATATTTTTGGAAAAGTTTACAATTTTCTATAATTCAAATTAAATGTAACAAGAATTTTCGCTTTCTCTAAACATTTTACACCTATGCTTTATTATTCTTGTATTCACGTTAGTTGATTCTTGCTTCACTGTCTGACCTTTACGTTTCAACTATATCTTTTCTATCTTCCGAGAACAGTCCCGAAGCTTCCAGTTCTTTAAAAATTGTAAATATTTCTTCATTAAATAACACCTATCTTACACCTACTGGGATTGTATATATTAAAATATGTTTTCAAAGATACTTCTGATTTAATCTTTATTATTTGATGTTTTTAGAAAATTTCCCTACAATCTCTTATGTGACATAATTCAACTTGAATAAAGTAAACTTTATGCAAATTTCATTAGAAATAACAAGTGAAAAATGAAACATATTGATTACTAATATTTATAATGCAGTTTTATATTAATCAATTCGTATAACTACTGAAAATTTAGAAAAATATAATAGTTTTGATTCATATTGTTACCGTCATTTGGTAACGATAGAGGTCCTCAAGTTAAATTTGATAAAATATTTGAGACTGCTAGATTTCTTAATAATTTTCCTATCAGCACATTTTATTATTTTTGTTTATAAGATTGAAGATAAGGTGAAATAATTTTTCCTTCTTAATTTGTATTCTTCTTTTTCTGAAGCCATGAACTGAAGTGCAAAGTGTTTTTAATCATTCTATTTTGAAATTCAACAATGTCACTGATGAAGGTTCTATTGAATATTAGCTTGGTTAAGCAATGCTGTAAAAAATAAGACTGATAACTGATATTTTGGAGAAATTTGAGAAATTGGTAAAATTAAGGAAAGAAGAATGAAAACACAAATTTGAAAACAAAAATTGAGAAAAATACCACACACAAAAATAATTTATTACAAACATTTTGAAATTTTGTTTCTGTATTGTGTTTATAAAGATGTTAATCATGAAATTTGCAAAACAGCGAAATAGTCATCATTTCACTTCGTGAGGTTGCAAATCTTAGAATGATGAGATAGTTTCCGTTGTGATTTTGAGATAAGAATTCAGTCATGTGCAAGTGTTATTGTCCTTCATCTGAGAACATTAGCATTTTTCAAACAGCTACATTACATTTCATTTCATTACTAAAAGCTTATTACACGTTATACGAAACATGACTTCTATGAATTGACACAGTATTTTTTAAGCTCATGTATTATATATATATATTCTTTTAAAAAGAGTAAGAAAGTGTCTTTTACATCATTTGGATGCGTTTCTTCAGCTTTATAGAATGCAATTTAAATTATGGCTGTTTTTTTATTCTTTACCTATTGGAAGCCAATGTAAATGAATTTCATCGATTTTAATGAGTTTTTATTCATTTTTTTTACCCTTAATGATGAGCTTAAATAGGAAATATAATAATTGCTGAGGAATAGCAATGATGGGGATGAAGCTCTTTCCTCGTTTAGAGAAATTTAAATGAAATATTTTCTTTGGTTTTTCGCAGATGAGATAATTTAAATGAATTTGAAAACAGGATTAATAACAATATATTCCTATCAAAACTAAACATTGCAACAAAAATGTAAACGAGGTACAGTACTTTAAAGTAACCAAAATACCGAAAAACAATTTTATTGTATTATTATAATTGTATAAAAGTTATAAATATATGCACAAAGTTTTATTTCTCTGGTTAAATTATTTAGTAAGTTATTTATATTTTCTTTAATAGTATATGTGAAGAATATCATTTCAATAACACTGAAAGCTTTTATCAGCTTTTTATTTTTCTAGTCAGACATAAATAATATGTCAAGAAATTTTCGTAATTAGTGTATTGCTCTGAAAAGTTTTCATAATTTATTTGATAATTCTGTGCATGAAATAGACATTTAGATATGAATATTTCTTTTAAGAATCCACAAAATTAAATATAGATGTTTTTTGTAATGTTTGATAGAACAAAAAAATGTGAAACTGTAAATAACATTAGAGAAATTAAACCCACGAACAGAATATTTGTGAAAAACACTTACGAAAATTAATAAATTTACTTCAGAATATTAAAACTTGTAGAAGTATTGGATAATTTAACGTATTTAAAGCTTATATGAAAAATAATTAAATTTTAATAATTGTTTATTTAAAAATGCTTTTTATTAATCTGAAATTCAATTTTATTTCTTTGTTAAGACCCAGAGAATTTAAAAGATTTCTTTTATTATATAATAAAAATAACTCCCCAGGTACCGGATCTTTTTAATATACGTCTTTCTTATACGAGTAGTTATTTTTATTCATATAGTTACTTGTAAAATATAGAGAAACGGATATGAAAATTTTTAGTTTTAGCTTTTAATTCATCCAAAGACTTATTATTTTTCAACTTTTCAATAGCTTTTAAATGAGTTTACATATCTTGAACAAGAATTGTTGATCTTTGTAAGGGTTCTCTCTTTCGAAATTTTATAACACACAGTATACATGTTTCACAATAAAAAATACTGCTTGAATTTTAAGCAAATATTTTGTCTTCCGTAATAAAAAAATAAAATTAATTCCTTTAATGGAGCAAATTGTTAAATTTTGGATATTTAGGACAAAATAAATGTTAAAAGGATTTCAGGACATAATTTGTATAGGTCAGATTGAAAAGGATCATCATCACTTTTACAAATCTTACAGAAGGAGAAGAAAACGATTCAATTTTACAATAATTCCAGAAATCTTAAATCAGTAGTTTTTTAAACATTAAGGAGGGGGGGGGTAACCTGGGTTGTAATGATGTCTATGTAATTATTTATGGTCCAACAGTATGCGCTGAAAAAATATTTTTTCAATGAGCAGATGACTCTTTTTCGAAATGAATATGGTTTGTGAAAGATCAAGTCTACTTTAACTTATAAAGACATGTATTTTTATGGAATTGACGATAAAAAATACAATAACTGCACATTCTTACTGGAATTATGAATAAAAGGTATGATAAGTGAATTAGGAGGCTACAGATGTTAAGGCTTTTACAATTATGAAATTAATTTTTCATTGCTGAAGTATTTGTTATTGGCTTGAATACAGACCAGTAGAATTTTATGATGTCATGTTTGAGCACAGGAAGTCCATGAGAAGTAATCAGAACTTGCGGAATGAAGGAGATTAACTAGAAGGTTGTTTTATCGATTTCGTACTAAAATCACTACGAGGGCTATTGGCGACGAACCTCATGATTTTGACGAGAGTGGTCAAGTGAGGAGGAGGTCACTTGAGTGGGTATGTCTTTTTTCAAACTTTCACACCTACTATAGGGAATATTTCGGACCTGGGCTAGATTTAATGACATCACCCAAGCTACACGGCGTGGGTAGTGGGATCAGGGATCAAACCCACCACTAGCCCTTTCACTACCTGAGGGAGAAAAAGAGAAGTGCATCTCTAGGCTTCTTACTTCGGAGTGTTGCGCTGTGCTCAGGCGATTTTAGATATTAAGCCTAATTCACAAAAAAATTCCTCTAAAATCAGCTATTCATTAGAATATTTTGGTTTTTAAATATATTCTTTAAAATGCATTAAACTTAATATAACGAAAGAAAAAAAAGATTTAATCGAAAATTGTATGTTTTTTACATAAAATTATTACATGAAAATCATATCTCTTAAAGAAATACAAAATATATTTACATTTGTTACACAAATTTCATGGTGTAATGATGTATTATTACATGGAATATTAAGATATAAAAAATGAAACTTATTTTGCTGTATGGTGTTTTTATAAAAAATAAAAAATTCTTTAATGCTTAGTCCAGCGTCACATGTCTTACACACATATTTTGTCATATTTTGACACTTCACGCAAGATTTTGAGCAAAGGGCACATCTTCTTCGTCCTTTTTACCCCTTTAATGGCTATGTACAGATTTGGATTATTTTCACTAACATCACAGTCAGATTCATTCATTAATTCACAAATCTCATTATCAGATAAATACTTTCTTTTCGTTATGATTGCCGCTACAAATAAAAAAACCAACCGAATGAAACGAACAGCTGCTACCAAAAGCCCTAACCCCCATAAACATCCATAAATTCTCCTTCGAACTTCTAAGAAGTAAGCAAGAAAGAAATTGCAAACCGAAAGCAAGTACACCCTTTAAATCCTGTCATTACATTTCAAGAGCCGCACCGCAACACTTGCTTTTAAGAAATACCCCCTTCATGATAGCCAGAAGCGAAATCCAGCCAATAGCCAGAAGCGACCCCATATCACCAAGGTCAACACTCCAAATAACCTATCTATATAGATTTCGCGGTATTGTAACGCCATATATTAACATTAAAAAATCAAATAAAAAGTTCTCATCAAGCGTATCTGTATTGATACGTTGGTCTGCAGCAGGCATTCTCGGAGCGTATCTAATGTGATACGCTGGGCACAGGAGAGCAAACGCGAGCGCATCACATGTGATACGCTGGGAGTGAACGAGCTTATTGAAAACAACCCATGACACGAGCCTGCGACCATGACCGCTATTCTACCCCGCTGTCTCGTGGAAGAAATTAGGGCCGTGCTAGTGGAGATGACCCATTTGAAAATGATTGCTGGAGTGAGGTTCATCTAGTAGTGCTTTGTAGGATGAAATATGTACCGTTTTCAGATGGAATAGTTGAGTTGATGCTAAATGAATGTGAAACCACCAAAAAGAGAGTTTGTGAAAAATATGGAAATAACTCCTTTCAGAAACGTACTAGTTATTTAATTAATGACAGAAAACTCTTACTTAGGAATATGTTTGGAAGTTTATTTTTAACGTGCCTGAGGCTGAACATTTTTCATACAGATGTAGAATTTCTTGAAAGAAATGTCTTATTTCTTTACTGATATATATATATGGACAATGATAAATCATCTGATAATCCATAATCAGAAGAACTTTGAACTACACCCGTCTGGAACATTCGTCTGTACATAAAACTATTTTTAGGATATGTATACTTTTACTTAGTTTTCCCTGAAAGGAACGGAGAACATAAGTAAGTGTGAAGATAGATGATCATTTTTTCCTCGGATAATGGGCAGATATTTTATCATTATTCTATTGTCACCAAAGGGTTGAATTCTGTCTAAGAACCAGAAAATATGAAAGAAAATTTTATGATTTAAAGTTTTCCGTTTGGATTATTGATGTCAGTCTGATGCTGTAGGAAAGAAATAAAAATATGTGCACAGAATTTTATGGAAGTTTGAGCTCAAAATTTCAAGGAAATGTAGTGATATTCAGGCGTTCGTTCTAACTACACTTCTTTTAAAATGTTTGCTTTTATCTTTTTGTTCATTATCATTCATATTTTTCCTTTTTGTGATTAAAATGTCTCATGTATCTCCGTTATATTGAATTATTAATATTCTCAAAATACATTAATGAAAAGTCAATGCACTGTATTCTACTGGTGAAAGTTCAAAGACCTCTTTGAAACACTTCTTAAGTAAATATCAAACAGAAAGATTAATTCTAATTTATACCATGTTTTCCTGACAAAGAAATTAAATCTGAATCTTATTTTACATACTATAAACTATTTGTAATTCTACAGGGAATTTTACTGCGGGATATTATAATTACCGCACTGAATGGTTAAAAATAATTCAGAATTTTTATGTTTTAGCAGAAGATTTCAGCTAAGGCTTTCGGTGATTTGAATTAGATTTAACCAACTGGAATTTTAACAAATTAATTCAATAAAAATCTTCAACTTGATTTGCTGAACTGATACATGTAAATCTTTCAAGCCTCAATTTCCTCTGTACGACTGGGAATAGAAGTCAAAAGAGTGAGGTGCTACCTCAGGCGTCGCCCACGTCACTTGACCCTGTAGCGATCCAGTTTCCAATTCCTCTCCAGATGTAATGACGCATATTTGCTCCACAATCAACCAATTAGCTCGAGGCGCGATTGCGTAATTCGCCTACACGCGATGTTAGCCAATCACCGCAAGGTGCAACTAATGACGTTTTGTCTGGATGGAGAGATCGGTGAGGGGCGAGACCTTCCGCGAAAGACCACAGTACACTGCTGAAATTCGAATAAAGCTCTTTTTTAATACGACTAGTAATTCTTCTTTCTATAAGATGGAAGGTATCGATACGCGATCGTCACATCATTTTCTTCATCCACGAATAAAAATTGTAAGGTCTTACACCAAAAGCACTTGTATTGCCTTTGCGTGCAATAAATCAATAGCCTAGTCTAAGAAGACCTGAGATGAGAATGAGACACGTATATATTGAATTAGGCCTTCGCAATAGTAAATAAAATTTTCAACAAAGCACCATTCTATAATATTCTATAAATTCCTAAATTGTAACAAAAGCTCCTAAGAAATTGCTTAAACATATGACTGGGTGAATGTGCAAGAGTTTTATCTATGTAGTCTTAATGGGCCTCATGAAATAAAACTGATTTTTAGCTGATTCCTGAACATGGTGAACGTAAGATATTTATTTACTGAAAATGTTTTTAGCAAAGAATGACTCCCTTAACGACGAATTTTAATCTCATTTATCGACTGCATTATTCAATTAAAACATTTTAAATAATTTAAAAAAAACTAATTATTTCCTGCTGCACTCTTTCATATATATATAGTTTTAAAATTGATTCAAGTATTAATGCAATTTCAGTAAAAATGTAACGTTTTTTTTAACTTTTTATTTAATAAGTAAATAACGTGCTATACTTAAAATAAAACTAGTTAGAGAAATTTAATTTTAGTTGAAGAATCTGTTGATTATATTTTTATTTGTAAATAGCTCAGCAAAGAGCAAATATTTTCTTAATCTATTTTCAATTTTGAAAAACAGCTAATTAATTTTTTCTCTTTTGTAATTAAAGAAATAGATTATAAATGATACTTAAAAATGAAAAGAAAACCCTAGAAATAAGTTCTCTTTTTTAAAGTTAAAGAAATAAGTTTAGTTTTTTTCATTTTATTAGCAGTAATTACAGCAAAAAATATTACGGAAACATGCGATATAAAAAATGACTTTCTCTTTCAAATTAGATTTTATTTTTAAGGAGAGATCCTTTTTTAAACGCATTGAAAGGTTTGTTTCAATTCAATGAAAGGTTTTTATTCCTTACCTGTTGGGGGAAAATTTTTAAGAAATTCCATATGAATAAGCCAATGAATCATCAACTGATGAGTAAGGAATTACTTCTTTTTACAAACGTAAAAGTGAAAAGTAGGGATTTTTTTACTCAGCAAATACTTTAAATTCATGAATGATTCTTTACTTTTAATGTCAAAATACTTGTAGCCAATTTTCTTTCAAATTAGATATTTTTTCTTCCTTATTTAATTCTAATTTCTTAAAAAAAATATTGTATTTGCCACATTAAATATGTTTATAGAAAGTAGCATTGTTTTGAATAAAGACTGTTCAAATGTATAATGAAAGCAATCAACTAAATCTTAAGAAATTAGTTATTTTTAGAGTAAAAACAATTTTTACTCAAACATTTAAAGTTATTTCTTAAGAAAACTGTTTTTTTCAATGAAGATATATTTAGTTTTATTTGTGGAAGTATCATTTATTAATCAATGGTGATGGTCACAGAATATAAGAGGGAAAAGACGTGTGCAGCGAATGCATATTTATCTATTTAAAATTTGTTAAATAAAGATGTTTATCTTTCATTCGTACAACTGCCAAGGTATTCCAGTTTAGTATGTCTTGTAAATGAATGATTAGTATGCCTATGTGGAATGAAAAATGCTATTTTTAACAACACACGATTTTTTCAATTCGTACTAAATGTATTAGTGTAGTAAGCAAATTTACTAAGTAGTACTCCTTTTTCTTACAACAAATGTCCTAGCATGTAAGAATGAAGTTTCTTAATAATTATCTTAAAAGAATGACATCTGTTATTTAAAAAAATCACGGTTAGCCACACACACACACCCTCAAAAAAATAATAAGATCACCTTAATAGTGCTGTGGTTCTCATCAACAACAAACCTAGAACCTAGAGCGTTTTAATAACTAGCCTGAGAGAGACGTCTCTATAAGTTTAGTTGGTAAAGGCGCAGCAAGAAGCGACCGGTCAACTTTTCTTCTGACCCATAGGTCCAGGGTTGAAAACTACCACTGTTACTTCAAGATGAACAACTCTCTTCCCCTCCACAGGGTCGAAAACGCCATGCGCCGAAATTTCTTTACTATTCTCATCTCTACTGGATAAAATATATATCAATGACAAAAGCTTAAAATAATGAATTAAGTTAATTATATTCTTAAACAAAAATTTTCATAATGTAATGCATTATTCTAGTAGTATTATGCAGATAATGATGTAAATAGCCTATTTGCCAAATTTAATTCGAATCCGATCATTAGTTGCCGAGACATTCGGAAAAATCCATTAGGGGATGATGTATTAGAATACTTTGCACAAAAGGTTTATATTTTCCCTATTTTTCTTTATAAATGCGTAGTTATTAAATCGATAACTAATACTTTTGAACTTTAATTAGTTGTTTTGGGGCTTTAATGTATGAGTTCAAGTTTTGTTTTAAAATGTTTGTTTTGTTTTAAAATATAATGTTTATGAGCTTTAATATATGACTTTATGTTATCAATTTTGGATAACAGTTTTATAACTGAATACAATCTGAACTAATTTTAGAGTCTTATGATGTGTTAAATATTAATAAAAAACATTTTATTCAATTTGTTATTCGTAACTGTATTTAATAACTTATATTATTACTTTTTTTCATAATATTTCTTTCCCCGTTTTTCTTATTTTATTTTTACGATTGGAAAACTGTTTATGTTTTATTGTAATATGCATTGGAAAGTAAGATATATGCAGATACTCATTTAAAATTAGGAACTCTCATTTTTTTAAATTCCTTTAATTCTGAAATTTAAAATATGGGCTAATCTTAAGATATCACATCCACTTTGCGAAAAAATGATATTCCGTAATTCATTTCTACTTAAGAAATTAGTTAACTATACTAATTAAGTATACCATTATAAACATTATTTAGCTACCCTTGAGTAGTATTAATATGTTTACCAATGTTGTCCAGGTCCATTAAAAATCTAGAAGTTAATAACAGTATAAGACTGTTGGGCATTAAAAACTAACAAAGCGGATATTGAAATATATCTTGAGAAATGTTACACATCTTTTTTAGCTATATTTTTGAGAAATTTTAGATTGCAATTAAGGAAAAAAAAAGGAATTGGTGAAAATAAAATTCTTCCAACAGTAGAGAACTAATTATTAAATAAAGTTTTGGAAGAAGTTTTAAGAGATAATTACAATCTGAAGAATTTTCCATCTTATCTAATCCATTCTGACATCTGTTGTACCAAATCTAAGATTTATTGGACAGTAGAGATTCTATCATATAGATAAAATCTGCTACCTTTCGTTATCAATCCATATCAACTATCTCACAGCTATAAAGAATCTCAAAAAGTAGTTACGGTACAAGAGTATTCGTAGTTTCATCATATTTATTACGTAACGTATCAATTTGCTATCAAACATCAAATAAAAACTCGTATCTAAGAATTTCTGATGTTCTAAAAGTACTTAGATGGTCAAAAAATAAACGAACAAGGAGAAACTACTTAAAACTGTTAAAGGTGAAACTACGTTCGTTAATAGAGAGTAAAAGGAAGTGTGAAAAAAATAATAAAAAAAAGCTTAAAGGTATAAATATATAAACTAAAAGTAATGATGACTTCTAGCTAGATGTACTGGAAAATCAAATAGCCAGTTGTTGAAAAAGTAGACAGAAACAATCTGCAGAATGGTTCAATTTTTGTTTTATATAGATATATAAAGAATTGCTTTTTATCCAATTACTTTTAGTGTTAAAACTACATAACATTATTTTCAGATAAATAAAAAGACTTTTGTTATTTGAAAAAAAATATTATTCATTTAAAAATTTGATTATAAAATATAAAGCTGAACATTTTAATAAAGGTATCCCTTAATTATTAAAGAAGTTTTCAAAAGCTTTATGAGAAATCTTACGTTACTAGTTGATAAAAAAAGATATGTATTAGAATACATATTTTTTGGTTAATATTTTTTATATAATGTACAAATTTTTAGAACAATACATAAGTTTTACGGTTTACAATTGCTAAAAATCATTGTTTCAAAAGTATAAATACTAATTAAGAAAAAAGTATTATAATATATTAACTAGTCATAAATAGTCAATTTTATTGCATTTCATTATTTGTTTAGGCATAAGAAACTATAATTTCAACAAAACAGACGATTATTATTATTGTTTTTCTCCAAATTAGTTAGAGATAATTATTACTCATTTACGTGGTGTAATATAGTGCAAAACTTATAATATGAGCAAAAAAGTCATAGTAAATAAATATAAGTTACATAAAATACTACTGTTGATTGCACCTTAGAATAAAATTTTTACTATGCTGATATTCAGATGTAATGCAAATAGTAAGGAAATAAATTAAATTTTACTTACATTAACTGAATTATGGAATCCAGTTTTCCAGTACTTCTTTGAATAAATGTAAAAAATGATTTATTTTCTTGAGAATTAATCATTTTTTACATTTATTACGAAAACGGAACCAAATTCGTCACTGAACACTACAGTGTGGAGTTTGTTGTAATGCCTTGCTTCAGACCCCATCCCATTCTTCCACGTCAGTGGGATGTCCTCAATCGCAATCGTAAAGGGCGCTTTATTTGAAAACTGAAATCAGCATATCATCGTGAAGCTTTTCCTCAGATATTGGAGCCTTCAAAGCTCCCGGCATATTCTGCAAAACGTTGAGAGTAAATAAGTAGAGTGAGGCCATCACCACATCCTTTCTGGTGCGTGGATCCATACATTCTGTGGTATGTCTAAGTGGACCTGGTTCTTTGCGGCAGTTCACATTTTGTTCTTCGACGCATCTGGTCTAAGTTCTATGCACAGTGGACACATCTACACGCGTTTCAGCAGTTAAAACAGAGTAAACCTAATCAGATGTACGTAAGCCTACAATTTGACCCCTCGAAAAATATTTGATTGCCAGAACTGTTTTTGATTTGTCGACCAGTCATCTCTTACTCCATTTGTGTCTAATAAAACATAGAACTCCTCGAATGCCGAATTCCTTAGGGGATACAGTATAGTAAATGTTGGTTTAACTGATTTGGCTTAGCTGTTGGATTAACTGATCCTTAATTTTTAATCCTGCTCTATGACCACATGAGCAACTTGTATTTCAGATAATCTGCTTAACATTAGCTGTGTATCCCCGAGATTTGCATATTTATGTAGCCAAATGCTCGTGGTGTTACATTTTCTACGTGGAGAAGTGTATTTATTTTAAGGTAATATAATAATCATTAATCAAAGTATAGAATGAAATAGTTAAGTTAATAATTTAACAAAAGCAATTTTATCAGTAGCTTTTTAAAGAGAGTTGGATGAACTAGAATTTTATAAAAACAACCGGTATATTTCATTGTTATAAATTTTTATTGTCAGGTCTGCTGCGAGAATTCAAGAGTTTCTAACAGTTTTCTCTGAGTGAGGTGCTTATTTCATAATTCAAGAAGAAACATCATATTCCTAGTATCCTATATGAAAACTGCAAGCAAAATCTACTTTTTGTTCTGATTTACATGTTAAAAATTCATTTATATGTTGAAATTTGGTAAAAAGTCCTTGATCTTATACAATAAAGGTTTTTTTTAACAATCTCGAAAGGAATGACCAAATTCAAAGGAGAATCATAGTCTTAAGTTTCTCGTTCAGATTTCTAGGGATTCAAAAACGGCGTCCAGGATGTTCTGAAAACCTTCTTTTTAGTATTTTATTTTATTTTCGTTAGATACATTCATGAAACAACCGCCCATTTTCTGTCATTTTCATGCAAGGTTCATTTTAAAAATTCATGCTTAGGACATGCTGTGAAATACATTGAGAGAGAATATGTACTTCTTTCTTTCATAATTAGAATTTGAAAGAAACAAAAACATAGTTGTAAACTAAATATGGTTTAATACTAAGCCTACTTTACTCGTTTGTATAGGAGTATGTAAGATAACTGATGTTTTTATGTATTGAATAATACTCAAGTTAAAAAAATTCTTTAAGCAAAAGCATGATATTTTTTGAGAATTTTCTGAAATGTTTTCGATCACACAATAAATTTAAGTTTCGTTTCTTTTTCTTTATCCTTAACACTAATTTATTTAACAAAATATGTTAAAATGTTACAGTAATCCATTGCTTTTTAAATTTTAACCTGTTGTCTTGCAGTAGGCAATGAAATGTTCCGTATCTTAGAGTATATGATTTTATTTTAATTATATATATAAATAACTTGGGATATAATTAACCTTTTTATCTTAAATTGATCTCAATGACTCCATCTCTGTAATTTATTTTGTGATAGCTCCCCTGGGTTTTAATCATGGCATCTTAATTTTGTTTGTACTCCTGAAATAGAAAAATTATCTTTAGTTAATTAATAGAGTTATTTCCTCCTTAACAAAATAAGAAAATGACATTTTAACTTATAGGGTCTAATCGATCCATATTAAAAATAAGTAAATAAATACATGTACAAAAATTGCATTTTTGAATGACTTACATTTGAAATGATGCTTGACAGATGTCACGTTATAGAAAAAATATATTCCTTGTCAATTGCTTTTCAACCAGATATGCAGCATTTTTTTAATCCCTTCAAGGGCTTACCTATTTTCGGAAAGCACTGGAATTTTCATCCCGAGGTACCGTAGTAAAATGTTTCTTTCCCGTAGGGCTTACTCTCTTTGGTAAGCACGTTTGTTACTCCCCCAGGATATACCTTTGAAATACATTTCTATTTCAACACTTTCCTTCTTGTCAACAATGTTTTGATTTTTTCTTCCTTTTTTGTTTATATTATAGCTTAAACAATGTTCGAAACAACTTATTCAGATATGGTTCTGGAATTTTAAGCCTAAATGCTACTCATTCTTTCACGCACATATTTTCATATGCGACTAAAAAGAAATAATTGATTATCCTCCATTCAAGAAGGCACAATAGAGCCAAAGTTTTAGATTAGAAAGAACATAAAACTGTTATAATAAAGATGAAGTACTAGGGATAAATTAGCTGCCACTTCTTACAATCAAAACTATTTATTCAAAAGATACTTTTTTCTAAAGTAACTTAGAAAACAGATGACAGAGCCTCACAACAATATTTGGTTGAGAAAAAAAATTTCCTTTATCAGTACAGAAGACATTGACTACTGTTTCAGGTGTAATACTCTAAAACACCTAAAGAAGAAGATTCAAAAAGTGTGTTCCAAAGAGAGATCGAAAAACTCAAATGAGGTCTTCTTCCTGATTAGCTCTTCTTTGTTGAAAGCATGTATATGTGCACTGAAATCTCGAGTGTCATTAAATGTTTCGTTTGTATAGGATGTAAAGCATAATGAATTGTTATTTAAAACTTTTTATCACTTACCGGAGTTTTAAATATTTAAATCCGTTTTTGAAAAATAAGAATTGGACATTTAGAAGTGTAGAAAACTTAATTAGAAAGGTAGGAGTTATAAAAGATGTAAAATATCTAATTTTTTTTATCTAGTAATAATTAAAATTAAGCAATGTAAATATTTGCTGTAACATAGAATAAATATAACCGAAATTGGGTCTATCACATTTATACAAGGAAAACGTAACGTTTCTTTTAGAAAGATATTAAATTTTAAAAAAAATGTAAAATTGTATTTATCTAATAATTTATTATAAGTAAATAATAGAAAATTGTATGATAAAAATGAGAATAAAAGGCAATCTATTTATTTAAAGTTCAAATGCTTAGCATTCGATGAAAATGCGAGATTTAAGAAATAGGTAAGTCAATCTAGGATTTTTTTATTTAGTCTAAATTAGACAGATATAGTTAGTATTTCTCAAATTATTTATAATTTATATTATTGCTTTTAAGTTATTTAGCTTTGAATTTATATATATATGATACTTTTAAAATAAAGGTATTTCTAAATTTATATGAGAATCTCATCAATAACCAAAAATCATAGAGTTCATATTTTTTACTGATGAATTATTTTATGATATTTAAAAAGTTTAAAATTTTATTTCAGAAATAAACACGAATACAAAATTTTAGATGATCTGTAGAGGTTTTAAATATTTTTTTAGTAAAGTATTTTGCATATTTCTTAAATCAAGAATAAAAAACGAACAAAATTGATCTTTTAAATTTTTAATTTCGTAAAAAAAATTAATAATCCTCTCTATAGTGTAAAAAATATGTTGCATATTATTACAAATATAATAAACGTTAGAAATTTTAATTTAATTATTTATAAATAACAACACGTTTCAATTTAAAATAGAAATTTCTTAAATTATCGTTGTAAGTAGCTGTAACTTAGAATAGTAATATATTCGGACTGGCTTCAAGAATTAAGTTTCGCTCAAATATTTTTTTCTTTTTTCTTCAAAGTATCATCGCTTCAACCTTTTGTTAAAGAACGTTAAAAATCTTCTGTTTTCTTCTTTCTATTATAATTCTTTCTTGTTCTAACATCATTAGAAACTAATAAAAGAGGAAGAAGAATTTGGAATTCGGCATAGATTTACCTTTTAGTGTAGATTAATGGGAAATTTAATTAATCATGCAAGACACCTGCAAACTGAATCTTATTACTTTATGGAAGAGTGTGATTATTTGGAACATTTAAAACGAGAGGAAGTTTTTTTTTTTTAGTTTTAAATCTTCGCTAATTAAGTTAGTTTTCAATTAATTACGGCAGAGTCTTGTTAAAAGTAAAAACAGGGACATTCGGTAAAGAAAAAGGAACATTTGCTAATGCTTTCCTTCAAAGAGTGTTTGCAGAATAAACACTTCCATGAAACTCTGTGTTCTTCTCAATTAAAGATGAAGTTTGTTCAAACTATCTTTTGGTGGAATAGGAAGATTAGAATGTATGCTTAATCTTTGGAAAGAAATTAATAAAAGTTTTAAAAGAATATTAATTTTTTATTTCGACGTATTTACCGAATGGATGTAAGTATTAATTTTCATAATGTAAAATGTGAATGAAGGGTATTCTAATGTTAACAAAATTTAAGCAAATGTAAATGTATCAAATTTTTTTCATTATTACTTAGGAACATTAGAGTAAAAAACATTTTAATACCATTTTTTTTATGGTCAAGCTTAAATCGTTCAAGTTTATCAAAGAATATTTTATTTCCAAACAGAATGTGAAATTTTTAAAATGTGAAAAAATGTAAACCTTAATATTTCGGTTATAATCAAATTGAAAAAAAAAAGCCAAATGTAACAAATAGTGATTATATTATAGCCTCTAGTCTTTAAAGCAATGCTTAGAAAATTGAAAAATTAGGACACGTAACTTACATCCTGTTTTCAAAAAAAGTAAAATTAGCATATTTAGATTAAGATTTAATTTTTTTTAATTCAATTTTAAAAAATGCGAAGAATTAATATTTTTAGGAAGTTATTTTATTCTGAGTTCCTTTTTTTT
>BMAW01082015.1:314814-368135 GCA_019974015.1 Nephila pilipes | reverse complement strand
GCATGTATGTATATATGTATAATAATATATCTATCTCTATATATATGTATGATATTATATCCTATATATGCATGTATTATATGTTGTTGTTTGATTGTTGTGTGTGTGTGTGTGTGTGTGTTGTGTGTGTGTGTGTGTGTGTGTGTGTGTGCTGTGTGTGTGTGTGTGTGTGTGCAGACGAAAGCTTCAGATAGTTGCGATATCAAAATTCTCCATGTTTTGTTATTGGTTATCAGACAATTTATTATTTTCAAACTCATCTCGGAACTAATATAAAACATTTTATAAAAAGTAATATTTTCTAAATATATAAATCAATATCAAAATTTCCATGCATAGAATTGAGCCCTGAAGCTTTCAAAATAGTACATTTCAAATATTAAGATTCCTATCATGTAAACCATACGTACTGACTGTATTTTAAAAATATTGCAGCAACCTATAACAAACATACCAAATTAATCCCTTGAGGGAAATGTTTCTATTATTCCTAAGCAATAAAATTGTGTTGACTTATATTTGATGCAATATTTATTCTATTAAAACTGGAGAAATGCGAACTGCATTTGAAAAGGCTATTCAAGATAGTACTTTGCATATATAGAGCTCAAGCTAATATATAAACTTCTTTGCCTTAAATGTGTTTTATTTAGAAGAAACATTGAATATATCAAAAGTAAATATGAATATACTTAATGAAAAGGGGTTCATATATAAAGACATACTCCTCAACAGAACTATCTGTATTTAATGTAATCAAAAATTACAAAGAATCATTTCATCATCTCAGCATTGCTTAGGATTTTACCATTTTCCGTTTTCAATATATATATATACTTACATTAAGTTCTTTTCCTCATTTATGTATAAAGAACAAAAGTAAATTTAAGGATATATTCTGGTCCTTTATTACCCCTACATAATGGACAGCCTTTTATAATTATTCTTTTGTCACCAACGGATATAATCTTCTCAGAAAAAACGACTATTTGATTATATATATCAATATTATAATAATATCCTCATAAAATATTCACTTTTGAACTCAAATTTTCGTTCCAAGAAAAATGTGTAATGCGATAGTATAAAGATATACTACAATGCTAAACACGATTGACAAAACTATTTTATTTTAAGAATAAAACACATTTAAATGTTTTATATGAAGTAAAATAAAATCTTCAATAATAAATTACATATTCTTTTAGCTATTCTGCAAGACTGAATTAAAAAAAGGCTGCAAATGATGAAAAAGTAAGTAAATATTTTCCGCAGGTGTAATACTGTATTTTTTTTTATCACATAGCCCTCAAAAAACGTTTAATTATATTTGTCTCTTTTTTAAGGTAGCTTAGTTGAATATATTGAATAAATGTTTGGATTTATACATTAAAAGAAATTAGTTTTCATTAAATAAAGGGAATGAGCTGAATTAATATTGAAATATTACAAAACTATTTTCATATTGCAGTAAATTGGATCTTAAATAATCTGTTTGAATGTTTTAAAATACTCCTTGTTAGACATGATCATAAAAGTCTAGAAATTCAATCGTAGATTGCAGTAGGGAATAATGGAATACAGGGCATTTTAAACCACACTACATTAAAATCTTCTGGTGGAGTAGGGAGGAGGACTTCACTCTCTCTCATAAGAGAGAGAGAGAGCGATATAAGTTTAGATGTCGTTATCATGATCCAGGCTTAGTTCAGCTCTGCAGATCCACTGCAGATAACTTGTTTTATTTCATTATAATGTTAATACACTTATCAAAATATTGAAACATGTTTAAATATATGAGAAATAAGGGAACACTTCCTCATTGATTTCCGCAAATCGAATGTAGCACTTATTAATATATTTTTTATTTAACATTTAGAATGCATTTTATGTCTCATTTATCTTTTATAATGTATTTTTTTCATACTTATTGCTTTTAAATACTTCTTGTTAATCATTTTAATAACGGCTTTTAGGATTTCGAAAAAATTCTTTGATAGAGAAATTCAAGAGACTAAGAAAGAAAAGAAAACATCCTCAATGGACATTTCTAAGATAAGAGCCCCATTTAGAGTATCACGTAAATAAATAAAACATAACCTCCCCTAAGACATAATGTTATCTCAGATGAACATCATAATTTCGGATTATAAATAATGCTTTCATTTTTTATATCCGTAAGGTATGTACCTTCCTCAAAGATTTGAAGTGGCTAAGATGGATCTCTGGGGAAGTTCACTACCGATCCGATTCGAAGGGAAAAAAAAGTTTCTTATCGCAAAATATAAAACAACAGAAATACAAGGAGAGGCTATTGAATAACGAGGCTGTAAGATATTTTACTTAGATTTTCTACTTATTTACTTATTATCACACTTTTCCTCTATCCCTACAACGTCCATTCTAATCTCGCTTTGTCCAAGACAGTGCTGGAAGTTTTCTTCTGTCAGCTCTTTCAGGATACGTGCCGCTTTCTCTTCCACAGCTTCAACAGACTCAAATTTTGTTCCTTTTAATGCAAATTTCCTTTTAGGAAACAGATAGAAGTGGCAGGGCTGAAGATCCTGCGAAAAAAGTGGATGGTCTAACACTGGGATGCTCTACTTGGCTAGAAACCTCTGGACAAAGTGGAATGACTTTTCCTTCCACAATTCGGGTCATGTTTTCCTATTATTTCGCAGAAACATTAAGATAGTAATGTTGATTAATAGTTTTACCCTCGGGAACACAGTGAGGGTTCACAATCCCATGAATATCAAAAAAAATCACTGGTTTCAATTTTTATTTGTTCATTCGAACATATTTTGGTTCTCTGTGAAGATAGGCTCTTCCAGAGTATGGAATGGCGCTTCCTTTCAGGTTGATAAGTAAAAAAAACTACAGTTCGTTGTACGTTATTATCCTTTTTAATAAGTTTGGGTCATTTGCAATGGCATTAAAAGTGTCGATACAAATAGTTTTGCTACTTCTTGCTGTTCATACGAGAAAGTTTTAGGAACCATTTTATCTCACAGCTTTATGCATAATATTAAAATTGTTAAGTAAAACTTACCGTACGGATTCTAAGTCAATTCCTATAGACCCAGCCATGGCACGAATACTTAATGGACAGTCAAATTGAGCCAGAATAGCATTTCTTTCGATATTGTCAACCGGTTTTGACGTGTAAGGGCGATTTGTCGTGAATCATGTTCAACGTCTTCTGGGCTATCTTAAAAACGCCACTCAAAAACATATGCAAGCGATAAACATTCTTTACTAAATGTTTCTTTTAGTAAATTATAACTTTCAGCAGTGGAGGTTTTAGGTTTCATGTGAAATATCCCAATACAGAAGCGAGAGGCATTGCAATAGAAAGAAAAGTATCGACGCTAAACAGTTGGTTGCTGGCGTTTGGAGCATAGGTACTTCGTTTTTAGCAGTGTCAGTCTCGTTATTTAATAGCCACCCCTGGTAAACTCAACGGATTAAATTGACATAAATTGTAACATGACAGTAAGAAACTTCAGCAAAAAAAAAGTGAAAGGAAAGTCTAACTCAGCAACAAACAGGTAAAGTGAATGCTATGACCAGTCAGGAAACTAGATAAAAAAAATTCTTATGTTGTAGAAAGTGCTTATACTTTGAAAAATAGAAAACAGAACTCATACACTCTCTTGTTCTATATGTTCACATTTTTTTCAAACAATTCTTGACTCACCTTTTAAATTCGAATGAGATAGATTGCCAAATATTAATTTTTTTTTACAAAATTACTCAAAGAATTAAATGTATTAAACTTTTTAAAGCGAAATTTCAAAATTTGTGTGAAATAATTCTTGGTCCACAGGTATATTTTAAATACATTCAGAAATTATCATGGAATTCTTAGAAATAATGAAAAAATATAATTCCAGTATATTTGTATAATACGTTATTCATAAAGGGGAGATAAAATGTGTATGTAGCACATTTAAAAAGAATCATGAATTAGTGATAGATCACTTTTATCTTTACACATTAATACAGACGATTTTATAGGGCCGTTTATTGGACCAATAAAAGCATATCCACTCGTTAATATAAAATTATCTCTATAATTACCTAAAGTTCATAAGCTCTCCTAATAAATATTTGCAATTTTGGGCACCAATATTTCAAAATGACAATAAATCATTCGAAAAGTCTTCTGTTTCCGTTTTGAATTATATAAAAGAAAGAATATTCCTTTAAAGGGCTAATTTTGAATTTTTCTTTTTTAAATTAAGGAAAACCTATTTAAATATTAATCTGTTTTACGGAACTATGCATGCAGTTCTCTTAATATAGTCTCCCTATAGAACTATCAGTTACTTACTGAAACATGCTTATTGATTGAAAAAGATAAAAAAAAAAATTACAAATCTAACTTAAAATCATGAAACAAATAAACTCAAAACGTTTACATTACAACGCGTAACACAATACTCAAAATTTGTGTGGCCTTTGATAAACAAATTACAGAATTTGTTTTCACTTAAAGAAGCTATTGTGTAATTTTTTTTATGTAAAAGTAAACTAATGGAGGTAAACTCCAAATACTTTTTATCGTATACTTCTTCTTAACTTCGTAGATAATTGTTTATTTTATTTCTGCTTAGGAATTGAAAAGGAAACGCAATTGATATTGTAAGAAAAGATAATAAGAAATCAAAGATTAACTTTTTTTCTTTACTGACCGTTTCTTTCCTTTCAGTAACAATCATTACAAAAAAAATATCGAACAAATTACTGTATAAGAAATATTTTCCTTTCCAGATGATTTTTTTAAGTTTCAAATACATAAAAGAAAAAAAAAACTTCGTTCTCTTCAGTTTTTAAGTTTTACGACTTGTTTTTATTAATTGAAAACTTTCCGTTTTTTACCTTTCTAAAGAAAATGGATAAAAAGGACGTGTTTAACTCAATGCTTTAACAACAGTTGAGAAATTTATTATTGCTTTTTGAATAATTTTTAGGCATATACAATTTTATTTTAATAAATCCTATGTAGTGAAACTGGAATATTTCGTATTAGAAATAAATTCAAGAATCGAAATAAAAATGGAATTGAATAATTCTTGCTATTTTTTTTTAAATCACAAATAAACTAGAATGTTATTTCAAAAATTAAAACTCTAAATATTCAAAGAATCAAAACTGAATTATTAAGAAATAAGAAATACACCCAAACATAAAAGAGGCATAAAAATTACAAGCAGAAAAGTTAATGAAAAATGCATTATTCAAATTTAAATATATAATAGGAGAATTAAATAAAATTTTAAAGAAAGTAAAGTAAAGTGAAATTAAATAGAGAAACACCAGACATATCAGAGAAATATAGTAATTAATAAAAATTTCGGAAACAAAATATTTGAAGGAAAACAAAATTTGGAAAATGATATATTTAAAGTTCTAACAGATTTTAAAATATTATGCTAGGTGATTTCATAATTATTGGCCAAACTATCTCCATCATCAAAATGTTATTATAATAACGATGTTAAAACCCAAAAATACAATAGGAAAATGTTAAAAACAAAAGAAAAATTCTCAAAAATTAATTAAAAAATTATTTCTCTCTATCTCTTTATATATATATATATATATATATCTTTTGTAAAATAAACAATATATAACAATACAAATAGAATTAATCGTATTAATTTAATTTATTAAGTAAAATTGTCATAAATAAAAAAAAAACTATCCGAAAAAGTAATGTAAGATACAAAATAAAGAAATGCTAAAAACTATAAATTTTTTTAAATAGTTCAAAAAAATTATAGGATAGAAATACTCGATAAGAAAACTACATAAAGGCGCACTTAAATTATATGAAATTGAATGAATATATAGTGAACGAATAAAAAAAATTAAAAATTAGAAATAAATGAATTTGAACCAATTTATTGCTTTTACAGATAACAGATTATGATACTTTTTTATTGCAGAATCAAGAGCCCATGTATCCCACTAGGTAATTACTTTATAAAATGCAAGTAAAAAACTAAAAATTTAAAAATTAAATAAACAATGAAAGTACAATAATAATAACAATAATACCAGAAATATGTAGTTATAATTTTAACAGCAAAAACAATATAAAAATATTGAAAATAATTTTTTAAAATGGAATTAAGAAAAAAAGAAGAAAATATAAAAAAAATTAAGTAAAACCTTACTCTAAAAAGCTTCAAAGCATCCAAAGATCAAAGATTAATATCAGTTTTAGATACTTCGTATTAATGTGTTTTTGTATTCTACATACAAATTTATAACATATAAATATTTTACAAATGTTCTGTTTCAACTCATCTGCTTTTACTAAGTTACTGCAAAGTGTGATAACAATGTGTCTACTAAAAGTTGGAAAGCTAAGATGGAAAACATTCGTTAAGCATCTACAAGGGCATTTAACTTTTAAAGGTTTCTTTCCAAAAGTGTTTGATAGAATTTTAGTACAATGTATATGTACTTTTAAAGTTTTTGAATAACATTACTACAGTAATTGACCTACAAAGAAATGAAATAAAACTATTACCTTTTAAAACATATCGACATGACTTTTCTAATAACTTTGTTAAAAAAATGGAAAAAAAAATTACTTATGGATACTGAGTAGGTTTAGTTTCCCCTGTTTTACACACATACTTTATTTGTATATGAGCCACTCACGGCTCACTAACGCAATGGCCACCACTGATGACATACATACACACACTGCTAAAAATATAAGTGTAACAAGCAAAAAACGCATGCAAAATAGTCATGCATGAGTATAAAATGAAAAACACGTGTAACAAAACAGAACACAGAAATAAAAAAATTAGGATAACAATTTGTTTACAATTGAAAGACAAAATAAAGTATTGCTTGGAAGTGAAGCAAAGCGTTTAACATGGCCTCCTCTGCCTGTGTCCTCGAACAGCTAAGACATCCTCGAACAGCTAAGACTGCTGCACACCCATTTCGCTTGAATGCGATGAAATTATCAATAAGATTTTGGAGAATACTTTTCCACTCCTGAAGAAGTAAAATGTAAGGGCTTGGACAGTTGAGGGAAGCCTTGGTCTTACAGCTATGCGTCGTCTGAGAATGTTTCAAACATTTTCGATTGGATTTAGGTCACTCCAGACCGAAATGGATTCGGCAGTAAACAGCATTTGAATAAAATTGTGTTGCATCCAATCTCGATATTCAACAACCAATCTTCTTCGGGTGCACCGTATCTTGAGGTGAACGGAATATACATCACTAGTTTACGTGCTAAGAGACCCCCTTAGAGAAAACTGTTTGACTTCACATCCTTCGTCTTCTGTTTTGGCAGTTGAGTAGCATTGTCTATTCTGTCTCAGCGAGTTATTAGCAAGATATATTTGTCATCAGTTGCTATGGTAAAACTTAGAAGACCTTACATTGGTTGACTTCTAATATTCCCTATTTCTTAGAATTGATTCAACGGCTTAAAAATAAAACTCCTTGCCACTTCAACAGCCTCCGCTACACTTCTCAGTGTTTGTACAGATTCAAGTCTACCAATATTTCGCTAAGCCATTAATTTCGATAACTCATGGTGTTAGAATAGTTCCTAGCCACCTTTTTACGAAAAAAAAAAAAAAAAAAAAAAGCTGAACAATTGAATTTTACAGCTGAGACAACGTATAAAGAAGCTTTTGTGAAATCACGATTTCCTCACTTTTAACCCTTTTCTGGTTGTTGACGTCATAAACGCTGATTTGCATATGAAGCTTACTTCTACTGTTTTTTGCTTTCTGCGCTTTAAATTATGAATATTTTATTTGACGTTAGTTATTGGTGTAAATATTTGCACATATTTTGGTTGAAAACACGTGTTTCTCTAATTTGTTTGAGCACTGTAGTTTATGTATCTGTATACAGGGTGCACAGTTAAGTCACTTTCCACCCTCTTAAATTCGGAACGGCTGCTACTATATTCATAAAAGTGGTATCTAGGTGTAGTAAAGTAGCCATGTGCTACTGAATGAAACCAGCTACTTCATCACCTACATCGGTGAAAAAATGTGGAGTTAGGATAAGGAAAAACATTGATTTGCAGAGTTGTAGAGCATTATCGATTTTGTACAAAAAGACACCTTCAGGATATTAATACGAACAATAGAATGGTTAAAGCACGCATTTTTTTTTCATGATTTCCTACGCTTTGACGTCATGAAACTTGAACAGAAGGAGAAACGGTTATCTTTGGGGGAAAAAAAGACGCTGTAATGGGGCACAGTGGTTTCACTTCTGATCGTTTTAATAGTTATATTCTTCGCATTAATGTCCACAAGGAGCCTTTTCGAACTAAATTGATGATGCTCTACAACTTTGTAAATCACTGTTTTTTCTTATCTCGTTCCATTTTTGACATAGGAATGTTAATTCCGCAGTGTCCCACCAGTGGCGCCGTAGGGGATTTCATTCAGTAGTTCATGGCTATTTTACGTTACCTACACACCGCTTTTATGAATATTGCAGCAGCCATTCCAAAATTAAGAGGGTGGCAAGGGACTTTAGTGGGCACCCTGAACACACACACACACATATATATATATATATATTTCTTTATGTATGCGTGTGTGTATGGTACTTTATTTATTAATCCATATAAAATATTCCATAATTAATGAAGAAATTCGAACAGAGAACACGTACAAACGTATATGTTTTATTTATAGAGTAACGATTCACCACCAAACTCCAAATAAAAAAAATTAGCATAGCCATAGTGCTCTGTAGAACAAGAATTAAACTTACATCATATCTATCTAAGCCAAATTATATATATTGGTAAGATAAGGGAAAAAATGGATAAAAATATTTATAGAAGCACACAAACTAAAACTAATGATGTCTAATGGCTAAACGTGCGAAAGAAACCAAGGAGTTGAAACAATTTGTGAAAAGGCTTACCTTTTAGTTATATTTTTTCTGAATTTTTTTTTATCTATTGACATGTAACATAAATAATCCTGTTACATTAAATAACTATTGCGTCAATTTATTATTTCCTGACATTTTCATAATGTCTAAGCCACAATAATTGGTTAAATTGTTTTAAAATATTTCTTTAATAAATTTTTATTAAGTATTGATATTCTGAGGACTTCCTACATTATATTCTCCCTTCCTCCATGTAAAATATTTTTGTACATATCGTACAGAAATATATTAAATAGAATTTGGACTTAGGACTAAAATGCATATGCGTAATCATTAAAACTTTTGTTGAGTAATGAAAGAGAAATTTTTCAAAAATACATATGAGGTTATAATGAAAATTTAGTTATTCCTCTGCAAGGCTCCAAGTGTATTTTTTTAATATCCATTTAAAAGGCATGCACGATTCGGGAAATCTTTTAGTTTTATATTGTCCTTTTATCTGTCTGTGTTTTTATCTCTTCTCTTATATTTATTTGGATTTAAGAAGAACTTGTGGTATTACCAACAAATGAATGGCGAAGGATAGCCAGATTTGGTTCTTGTGTAATAAACCCACACTCGCTCAATCATTATGAAAAATATTAATCCAAACACAATGAAGATCAATATCAAAGAAGAGAATTACCTTTTCTTATAATACACACTTTTTATTTTCTTTAGAATACTTACATCTAAATATAGTTAAAATAAGTATATTGTGTGGTAAGTTTTATCCAGACACTACTGGTTGTGGTAACCTAGTGGTCATAATTGTGGATTCGCGGCCTTCGAGTCATGGGTTAGCGTCTTGATACCGCTGTAAACCTACTATTTAGCAGGGGCTGATGCACGTTAAATCTGTCGAGGCTCACAAAATCCTACATTTGGCGTGGTTTGAAAATTAGAGAGGGAGATACCTTCTCAAGTGTCATCCTGTTTACCTGACCGAGGTTCAAAATTACGGGGTCCGTCGCCAATAGCCTTTGTGTTGTTTCCAGTGCAACGCTAATAAAATCAGTCAAACAATCAATCATTCAAATAGTAATTGAATATGTTCAGAATCAATAATAAAAAGATACAAAACACTTAAGCACTTCATTATTTCCATTTTTTTTATATTATTTTTATTTCAAAGATATTGTTTAAAGGGTGTCAGAACTTTTAAACTGAAAAATTTCCATTTTTTTTTAAAAACAATTGCATATTTTTAAATTTTAGAGCGAAAACCATAATGATGGTACCAAAATTTCATAGTTATCGAGAAAAAAAATTAAACTTTACTTAACAAGTTTTTTTTTTTTTTGTTTTGTTAAATTAAAATATTTTCATTTTTCTGGAAACGAAAAATTTTGCTTGCGTGTTGGGTTTCTCAGAAATTATTAATCATATTATTTATATAAATTTCATACACATAATTAAATCATACACATAATCTGTATGACTCAGAAATCAGTTTTTACACAAATTATTAACAGAAAAAGTTTTGTATGAAGTTTAACTGCCTTTATACTTAAAATTTCATAAATTTCTAAATAATAGTATTAAATATTTTCTTGTATACATCTTTTTAAATATATATATATATATAACTTTAAAACTGAGCAGTTTTCTACTAAATTATATTATTTTTGCAAATTTTTATCAATGTTGTGATTCTGAATCCTGCGCGTAGTAAAATGTTGATTTTCATAATTTGAAAAAGTGCCCAATTTATAATTTTACAAGTTTTTTAGTAGTTTAAATAGCTTTATGAAGGCGGGAGGTTTGTGCAGTAAATCTGTTTTTTTCTGTACAAAGAAGAATGTAAAGTAAATAATGATACATCCTAACTTGCGAAACGTTTGGTTATTTAATCGAAAGTAGATTTTCGAATAAAAAGACAACCGCAGGGCCACAAGTTTGAAAAAGAAAAGCAACTTGATGGAACATTACACATTATATGATCTGAAAATGAAAAAAAAGAAAATTTTCTGATAGGCAAATTCTTATAGGATGTACACAAACGTCAATGAATTGTTCATTTTGTTCTGCGAACCCTTCGCTACACTTACGCGAATGTTTTGAAAAATTTCATACACATAAAATATTATAAATTTGTTGTTCTACAATAAATAATAACTTCCTTATTCATGTATCATTTAACTTTTCATTCCTTAATGCACGTTCACATGTGTTTTCTTTATAATTATGTACGTAGTATAATAATTAAAACATAACTTCCATGTAGTTGTATTTGTTATAATAAGCTATCTCCAGTGTTAAGGGTTAATATAGAATAGCATACATTTGTTTTATAATATTATATAATATAATGCATCTCATTATAAGTCACCGTAGCATATATAAGAATTGGAAAGCTCTTACAAGATTTCCTTGCTCCTTATAATTTTTTTTCATTTTATGTAAATACAACAAATTTGTGGTACGAAGTAAAAGAGGATATGATCTGATATATATATATATATATATATTATTCACCAACTATTATCTATATGATAAACGATTTATTTCATGCTAAGAACCAGGAAAAATTTTCTTCTGCTGTATAAAGTTTCTTTATACATTCATAAAGAAACAGAATCTCTGAGAAGAACTGATCCAGTTCGAAAAGGAATTTTCAGCTTAAGTTTCAAGGCTTTCATACCAGTGATTCTGATAATATATTAGGGAAAAAAAATCTAAAAACTTTTCTTTCTACGAATATTTTCTCTTCTTTAGGTATCAAATTTATAGAATTCCAGTGCTCTGCATGGAACTTTCTTGGAAAACTTTTCATAAAAAGAAATGGTTAAAAGTGCAATGAGACACGATAAGTGTATTCTACTACTTATGCATATGTTAAAGCTCTTTTACAAGTACCCAAATCTTCAAAATGATGAAAATGGCTTTGATGTCACGTTTATCTGTATATATAGTTTTCAAATGTATATTTACAGGCAAGATTTTTTAGTTTTGAGTTAGACGTTATAAATGAAATTAAATTATTGTTAAAATAATTAAATTATCGTATTTATGTTACTATTTTGGAAAAATGTGTCAGATTCTTTGCAGTTTAAGAATAAAATTTATGATTGCTTAACATTTGAAAAAGAAACAACAACGAAGTATAAATTTATCATTTCCGAGCATTTTTTTTCATATGATCTCTAATCAATTGTCCCTAAGAACAAACAAGATATGTACCTTTTATAAAAAAAACTATGACGTTTAGGTATATTCAGTTTTTTTGCTTTATGATACTACATGCATAAAATTATAGTATTTTGTAGGGTATTAATGATTATTGTTATTCATGATATAATAATGAACTATAAAATTTGTATTACTTTTTGAACAAAGATAATGCTGTGCTAATTACCATTGGAAAATAATATAGAACTAAGGGGAATCAAATAAATTTTAGAATTTAAAGAAAAAGTGCCATAAAGATGTATAGAACGTAGTTTTACTGCTCTTATTTCCTATAAAATATAAGATTAAACAAAGCTTAACCATTTATTTCAGAAATTTAAGTAGCCTATTCATATTTTTCTGTAAAAATCCATTCTATTTTTTACTAGTTTAAGTACACAAAAATTACAGAATTTTGAGATATATGCCTGGATTAGAAGGGATTTTTTTTATGAAAGGAACTTGATTCGGAAATTTCTTAAAATTTTTTAACGATTATGACTTAAACATATACAATAAGAAATTATATGACAATTAAATTCATAAAATTAAATCATTTCGGTAATATTTGGTAAACATTATAGTTAAACACTTTTGATGGAATTTCTAATTCCCCTTTTTAAAATTCTTCTAATATGCAACATACATAAAATAGTGAGGAAGTCAATGAGATGTTATATAAAATATAACAACAAAAATTAGGACTCATCGTATATTTTCAGAGAAACTCCGAGCTAAATAGTTCTTGAAAGATATGCAATTTTTTACTACAAGTCAGCATTACATGTGTTCTATTCCAGATATAATAATAGCTGTTTCTTGAAAAAATTAAGAAAATATTTCCAAAAAGCTTTATTCTTCTAAAACATTTTTCAGCTCATTGAAAAGTTACACAGAGCAATCGAAAGAAAAAATTACCGAAAGTTAAGCAGTATTCAGTGAAAGAAAAACGATTTATAAACAAGCGAAAACAGATAATTTGAAATGAAAACATATACTAAGATGTATAAACATATGCTGTTGTCAGTTTTTTCTGCATAAAAATGGTAAAATCTTTGTTAAACTTTTGTCCTTTGATAATTGAACATATTATAAATACATTTATAATTAAAAGCGTATAATTGTTTCTAGCTATGCAAGAGATACTTCCTGTTCAGGTTTCGTCTGCACTGTTGTATAAAAGCATCTGTAGCATCGCTTCTATTCATCGTAGAAGTAAAAAAATACATAATTATTAACATTAAAAAAAAGCTTTAAAATAAAGCCTTAAATTTGTTTGAGAGACTTAGTCGAAAATTTCTTCGGAAGCGAAGGCAGATACCTTAACTCTGGACGAATAATTCAGCAATCGGGAAAGTCACAAGAAAAGGATTATTTGTCTGCATCTTCGTATGACAATTTAAACTCTTTCATGCTCCTTTAATTTAATAGTAAATTCAAATGGCGTTGTACGAAGGTGGATTAAATTTAAACGACTTGCTTAAAGCGATAGGTGGTTTCTACATATTTTGCCGTAGTGGACATGATAAGGGTTTTAAAGCTTAATTAACCATTTGCAACTAATTTTCTTCATATGTTTGATTATTTAGCCTCTAGCATCCTGAGAAATAAAGTGATTGAGTACAAGTTTTCGCAACAGAATTGGTACTGATTTATTAAACAAATAAGCAAGCAAACAAACAAAAACTGTTGTCTATCAAAAGTCCTGTCTGTCAGTTTTTAGATTTCACAGAGTATTACCATGCTTCATTTACATAAGAGGGGACGTATAATTAACCCAACATATTATAGTGAACTTTTGAAGAATATTCGAGTAATATATCGGTCCAAAACACGATTCGTTGTAGATTCCAACATTCTCTTTTTTCTAGGACAATGCACAACTCAGCATAACAGGAGTAACACAAGAAAAAAAATAATGAAACTTCCCTGGTTAACAATGAAATATTTCCCCTATAGCTTGGGAAAGCACTTGCGAACTACTATTTTTTTTTTTTTTTTTTTTGAGGAAGCCTTGGGAGGAGACAGACTTTCAACGAATGCAGAAATAGAAGAATTTATCCACACACAACTAATTCTTTAAATATCCAAATTCAATTTTACCTTATAGCGGTGAAAAAAAAATCCCAAATTGGTTAGAACAATATTTTATAAAAGTACGCATAGGAAAATAAGATTTGCCTAACGATAGTAAGTATAAGATGAACCGAAAAGTTCTGTCCGGTTACGAAGTTAAAGGGAATTATACATTTTTCATGTATTTCATAACATTAATTATACAATATAATTTTCTTCGTTGCTAGGATTGGCTTATAAATATCTCAGAAGGGTGTCTCATGAGTTAAGTAATTAAAATTCCCTTAATCAAGTCCTCATATACACACATCTGTTTGCTCGGAAGAAAATTGGATTACACACGAAAACGTCTTAAGGAAAAGAGCGTATTGTGAGATCAAGCAACTTTCTTCTTCCTCCTCCAAATCGAGACTGAGTTTGGACTGTACTTAGGGTGGAACATAAATAACAAGCTTTTGAAATGTGACGAAAAGCTCAATTTTGGATAGGTGACATCAGCAAACGGTTGGTTTAAACAAATTACACAAAAAAGAAGACCGGAAATATTCAAAAGGAAGTACATCATATCCTACATCATGATAATACCCGACTACATGCTGCCTTTGTAACTCGTTAAAAAAACTTAGAACTAACAGGTCAATTGAAAAGTCCCCGGCCTACCATAGTAAAACACATTTTTTTTGGCAAAATTAGTTTTTTTTATTCAACATAATTCCCTTCAAGGGTGATACACTGATTATAGCGTCTCTCCAACTTTTCGATACCATTTTTGTAGTACGATTTGTACTTTGCTTCAAAATAGGCCTCAGTTTCGGCGATCACCTCTTCATTCGACGAACATTTCTTCCCAGCGAGCATTCTTTTGAGATCTGAGAACAGGAAATAGTCGCTGGAGGCCAGATCTGGAGAATACGGTGGATGAGGAAGCAATTCGAAGCCCAATTCAGGGATTTTTGCCATTGTTTTCACGTGACACAGTGCATTGTCTTGGTGAAGCAGCACTTTCTTTTTCTACAAATGCGGCCGTTTTTCGGCTATTTCGTCCATCAAACGGTCCAATAACGCTATGTAATAGTCGCTGTTGATGGTCTTTCCTTTTTCAAGGTAGTCAATGAAAATTATTTCATGCGCATCCCAAAATACAGACGCCATAACCTTGCCAGCCGACTGTTGCGTTTTCCCACGCTTTGGAGCGGGTTCATCGTGTGCACTCCACTCGGATGACTGTCGATTGGACTTCGGAGTGAAATGATGGAGCCATGTTTCAACCATTGTCACATATCGACGCAAAAATTCGGGTTTATTACGCTTGATCATCTTCAAACACTGCTCCGAATCATCAACTCGTCGTTGTTTTTGGTCAAAAGTGAGCTCGCGCGGCACCCACTTTGCACAGAGCTTTCTCATACCCAAATATTCGTGAATGATAGGATGTACACGTTCAGTTGATATCTTTAGAGTGTCTGTTATTTCATTCAATTTCAATTGACGGTCATTCAAAATCATTTTGTGGATTTTTGTAATGTTTTCGTCGGTAACAACTTCTTTTGGGAATCCACCGTCTTCGGTGCTCATTTCACTACATATAAACTTAGCATACCAATCCTTGATGGTTGATTTTCCTGAGGCAGTGTCCGGAAACTCAGCATCCAGCCAAGTGTTTACTTCAACTGTATTTTTTCCCTTCAAAAAGCAATATTTTATCAACACGCGAAATTCCTTTTTATCCATTTTTTTCACAATAGCAAAAGTTGCTTCACTCAAAATGCTATAATTCACAAACTAATGATCCGACAGCTATGAAATTTATACACGCATCTTTTGAGGGTTAGGGCTAACTAAAAGTCATATGGATTTAATTCTAGTAGCGCCATCTATGTGTCAGGCCGGGAACTTTTCAATTGATCAGTTAAACAGAGTAATTTCGTCGAATTCATGATACTCCCATGACATAGCATGCTCATACTATCACATGTTTCACTATGGAAAAGTTTTTGTTGGTGAAAGAAATTCAAAACTGATTTATATGTTGATGAAACATTACTTAAGTTCTTCGCATTTAAAGTCAAATCATTTTCAGAAATGATACTTTCAAATTATCATCTCACTAAGAAGAGGTTATAAAGTAACGACAGAAACTGTATGGTACAATAATAATTATTAAATCTATGAGAAATGTATTATTTCCTTTTATTTTACAAACAGACATAACATTTCGGTAAACCTAGCAGTATTTTAGAAAACATCTCTTATAAAAGTATCGCTTATATTTCATCTACTCTCATATAGAACAATAATAATACTAGAAAAAAAAACGAAAATAATTTAAATACAAAAATCAAATGTCTTTTAATTTTTTCTCTTATTTTCAAATCAAATATACAGTTTAGATTATATATTCATTTCACATCGAATTCACCTTATTTTCAATAAATGATTTGAAATAATGATATAAAATAGTTGAGGCACAATCTAACTGGACTCAAAAAGAAAAAAAAAACTAATTCATTCGAATTAAACTCGCATAAAGATTCAGTAAAAGCTCCAGTACATAAGAATTTGACGGGCTTTGACTATAGTTTAGACAAATCACCTTTTTTCTTATCTTTTTCAAAACTTCAAAAAGTGTAATCCATTCCAGCTCTGTTACAAAAATACGAAACACTTATTTTTTTCAATTTAATCCTTTCCTTAATCCAATATTCGTATAGCAAAATTAAAAGAAGAAATGATAATTTTGGATTTCTACAAATATTTTCCTTTTATCGTAGTTTAATTAAAAATAAGATAATATTTTTTAATCTTATATTCGCAATAAAGATTTTTTTTATTAATTACGGGAGAAATGAATTAAAAAGTAGAAACGGAGGTATTTAGAGAAACCGAGAAAATTGATAATGTCTTCATCCAATAAGTGTTTCAGCATTAAAACACAAATGTCGTAAAGTTGTGTTTTTCTGAATTAAAGACATGGATTCTTCGAATTATATTTTGATGAATCGTAAGGAATACTCAATTTTTCTTTACAAACATATCATTAAATGTTTTAAAAGAACATTATTTCTTTTTGATGAACTATTTATGAAATAAAAATAATGTCTGTCATTGTATAAAATAAATTAATAGTTTAATACACATAATCCACGTTCGGGAAAAAAAGTTTAAGTTGTTTCGGTTTCCTTCAGTCAACTGTTAAAAATAAAAATAAATTCTAATGAAATTTTTATTTTATTGTGGTTAAAGAGCTGAAAAATTTATTTGCTTAATTTTCGAGAAAATTGATACATTTATAATATTTGTAATGGATTTAAGAACTTATTTTAAATTGTTGTCATAAATCGATAGTAACAATTTCTTCGATAAATATAACTATTTTTATGATTTTTATTGAAATTTTAAACTGCCACTGAATTTAAAACGTAGATATAATGAGTTTACTCTTGTATATGTTTAGTTAGAATCTCACGTCTGAATAAATAATCCGAGTTTTTAATTATCATGAACTCATTAAAAAAACAAAAACGAAATAAATGAAAGTATTTATTGCAAACACATGGAAAGTACAATTTAAATGCAGTAGAAAATTGCCTGTTCTAAATTGTTTATTTTTAGAAATTATTTATGTACTTAAATCAATCATTTAAATTGTTATTAAAAATTATTATTACTATTTATTAGGTCTTTTCTTTGTTTAGAGACTAACACTTGAGTGCTTGTTTACTGAACCAACATCTTTCAAGAATAACAGCACTTTTTTCTGATAAAAGGGTTATATATATTTTTAATAACCAAGAAAATACATTTAGAATACAAATAAGATGAATAATTTACACTCACACCTAGAACTAATCTTTCATTAAAAGTTCATTTTTTATTGTTAAAATTTTCATTTACTACTTCTGTTTTAATACTGGATAACAATATAGTTGTGCAGAGTGCCAAGGGCATAAACAAATATTATGAATTTATAACTTTTAATTACAATACCTTATGAATTGGCACTTCGAAATCTATTGTTTCTTGTAAATTTTATTTTATTTTCAGCACCTTAATGTACAGATGTGTGACGTAATTCAATTACCCGTCTCATGTGTCACCTTAAATATTACTAGAATCTCAAATCTAAATTTCAGCTTAAGTTTAAATATATATAAAGTAATTAAAGTTATCAATTATCTTTCAAAATTGAGTTTATTAATCCTCTTTTAGGAGGCATGCTCTCAAATAGTTTCACGTCTCTATCCACAAATGCCAATAACTTCTATAAAGTATTAAAGAATGTATTCATCAGATTACAATGCGAATAAATAGTAAACCAGGTCAGGTTCTAGTCTCAATAAATGACTTAGACAGGAAAGAAAACTCCTGCTCACTTCATACTAGAATTCCTCTTATTATCGTTACATTGCTTCCTTAAGTCAATCCTCTGTTGCCTATAAAGTACTTAATTATATCTGTTCACTCCATTTCTAAAGTTTACTTAATTTATATAATCATCTTTCATTCGATTGGACAAAAGTTGGAAACTTAAATATAAAGTCAGAATGAAATCCCAGATGCTAATTAAGGGAAGTTTCATGAAGAGTCAGCGTTACACAATCGACAAAAAAAAAAGTAACACCCTAAATAATTTTGCGATTCTTCTCATGAGTGCAATTGACTAAATTATGGTGTTAAAGGAATTATTGAATGAATAAATTAATATAGCTAATTAAATCTTAAAAATGACTCTTTCTATTATGGAATCTGATTTTTTTTATCATGTATTTAATTTCACGTCATCACATTAATCTAATGTTAAATTTTGCACAATTGTGCTTTAAAGTTTCTCAGTAATGGGAATGTAAGAAATGAGTCCTTTAATTTTAAATGTGTGTGTCACGCATTTTATGACAATTTTTCTTCTACTTATTATGTTTTAAAACTTTCTACAGCAAACGATAGATAATCATTTTGAAGTATTGAAACATAAAATATAGAAAAAATATTGTTATAAAAATATGAATTACTGAATGCTAGGTATACATATTAAATGACGAGATTGACACGGCTACAAAAGAAGTACGAATGGACCAAGCACCAGCGAACATTAGATGTTTAGCGTGAAACCTTCTCTTTCTAACGCAGTGCCTCTCACTTCTGTAAATAAGTCAGTAGCGCGGTAGAATTTATTCGCTTTATTGTTAGTTTTTTTTTGTTTTACAGGGAAAATGATAAGTGTAATGATAGAGTAACTAATTACTCTGAAGTTTCACGGGAAATGTGGATAACCACTACTGAAACATAATTTATTGAAAGAAATGTTTGATTATGAATGTTTATTGCGTGCAAGTGTTTTTGAATGGTTTAAGTGTTTTTAAGATAGCCCAGAAAAGTTAGGACATGATTCACGCTAGCTTATAACTCATAATTATCAAACTACTTATGGCGCGTTTATAAAAGAAGCAGCAGAGGAAATATAACAGCAATAGCACGTCATGTTAATTTAGTACATGGTTCCTCAACGTTTTTTTATGAAGATATCTGGAACTACAGATCAGATTCGAATTATATATACATATAATAAAAAAAGAACGACTCGCCAAGAAGGAATTGTCCGAAGGAGACAAAAATTGGTGGATAGGAAAATTATGTACAGAATAGAAAATGATTAAAATTTCAGAAGAATTGGATGGTTTATTTCGCAGTTACATAGTTACAAAGTAACGAGCTCATAAGGTGTTGATCAACCTCTGGCCCGGATGCAAGCTACCATATGACTTGGCATTGAGTAATAAAGCTCCCTGATAGACTATTGTGGAATTTCTTGCCAAATTTGATCTAATTGTCGGGCTAGGTCATTAATATTTCCTGGCAGATGCAGTCGCCTTCCCATCATTTTTCAGACATGCTCGATTGGAGAGAGATCTGGCTAGCCAAGGAAGTGTTTGACAAGCTGTAAGACAGTTTATAGCAACATGTGCTATATGTGATTTGGCATTATCTTGCTGAAAAATAAGTCCAGGGTACTGCAAAATTAAAGGTAGCAGAACAAGACACAGAATTCATCGACGTACCACTGTGCTGTAAGTGTGCCTCTAATGACTACAAAAAGGATCCGCCTATCACGGGAAATGGTACCCCAAACCATAACTCATGATTGAGGGCCTGTGTGACATGCAACAGTGAAAGCAGAATCAGACGCTGCTCTGGGCATCTCCAGACACGTTTCCCATGATCGTCAGAACACAGTTGGTAGCGTCGCTAAACACTACACGTCCCCAATAAGCATCATTCCAACCTGATCGAGTCAAGCACTACTGTAATCTGGCTCGACAGCGTGCAGGCATGAGTTGCAGGTGGCGTAGCGGTTAGTACGAACGTAGATTTCGCTCTATCACCTATCTGTGAATGGTCGTGGTGGACACTCGTGTACGAGTCGCCTTTCTGATGGTTGATAAAGATTAATCAGGTGCTATGACAGCTGATCTGATAATCACTCTGTCCTCCTAATCTGATGTGGCCTTAGGTCAACCACTACCATCAGGACGCTAAAATCTGCCATTGTCCACCCATTCTTGCCAGCATCTTCTAATCGCCACATCGTTTCGAACCATGTGTCGAGCGATTCTCCGATTTGCCCAACCTGCCGCTTTCAATCCAATGATACGACCTCTTTCAAACTCTGACAGTTGCTCGTAATGAGCTCGAATCTTGCAGTGAGGCATTTTTTAGTCGTTGAAAGGTATCTTAAATCGTAATGCAACAGAAAATGTTCACATAAGATTGAGAATCACTTTTTATATACACCTGCTGAGTGCGCTGTTGCGATGCGCTATAGCTTCCGATATTCATTCATAAGTCATCAAATTTTAATCATTTGCATGTTCGGTCAAAATGTCTTAGCATACGAAATTTCATTACAATCGGATACCTTTTTGGTGCCTCGTTTTTTTTTTTTGTTTTAGAGTATATATATATATATATATATATATCTGTGTGTAATAATAATTAAATTATTTCAAATAAAACAATTCTTTGAGTTTCTGAAATGTTTTATTTGATTTTTACAAATACTGTAATTGTAACAATTGGTTACATCTCGCAGTATTCAGAGAATAATTTTAAAAAGTTAAATTAGGAAAAAAAATTTATAAATGTAATTTAATTAAAAATAAATATTAAAAATTTTCTGAAGAGTAATTATACGAAATAAATAGTAAATAAAACGTGCATAATTAAACTACGATTTGTTCTAATATTACTTTTTGGCTATATAAAGAAATTGACAACTCCGAATATTTCTTTTTGAACCCTCTATTATTTAAAATGCTAAATAGCAATTATAAAATTAAATACCTATATGATATTGTTAAATTATGAATATAAAAAAATGATATTTTTTTCTGTTTCTATAACATTATTTTATTCGATTTTCTTTTGCTCATAATTATCACAATTGTTTACCAAACTTGCGTTCATTTATGAGATTTTTCAAATAGATATGAACATAAGGGAATTAGATTTTCTAGATTTCCCTTATGTTTCCCTTATGCATTTGAAATGATAGTTGGTATGTAAGAGATAGTGATTTCCATATAAGAAATATTAATTGAATTGATCACAAGATATTGAAAATAATGAAATTTTATTATATAGTTTATGATATGGAAAGTAATATTACGAGTCTGTATACAGGAATGTAGCTGTAGCTTATTACCTTTAATTATATTTGTGGAACAATAAGCCGATGTTTGTTAAAATCAGTTGAGACTTGTGTTAAAGTTAGAGGGGAAATGAGAGGCCAGCTTTTGTTTTTATTAAGTTACATATTTTGAAAGACATTTCTTTCTTACAGAGCACCCAGCAATTCTCTGAAGTTTTTGTAAATGGCCAGGAACTCAAAAAGAACAACGTTAAGATTTATTGTTAAGTAATAAAAAGGAGAGACATTTTACGTCTGGATAAAGAGCGATAACTTACATTAGAGGGATTTTGTAGAAGATAAATTAAGTTGAAATCACGCGTGAAAAGTATTTTATAGTTCTGATTTATAGTCGCAAATTTTGGTAGAGATAAACTGATTCTATATTATAATTAGCTTAATAACGGCATACTTTTCATCTTATATCCCAAATTATAATTAATTTTGTCTATTCATCTAAATTACATGTTTATTTTATTTTACGTTCATGTTATAATTACAAGTACACACGCACATTTTTTTTTGTGATCTGTAAAGAAAAATTCAGTCCTAAGTTTGATTTTTCGTAAGTCTTAGAGTGAGCACTTGAAAAGAACTATCAATTTTTTTTAAATCTATCTATTTTTATGGAAATCTATTTTTCTATCTATTCAAACAATCTTTTTTTATGGAAATCAACCAAAGTAAAATAGCAAAGAAAATTAACAAAAAATCCCCAGATATTTTTATATCTTTTTCCTACGTCAAACTTCTGTCAAAGGTTAATAATGAAAGTTTAATAAATATTGATGGTAATACTGTATTGATATTAAGAGGACAATAATAATTTTGTAACATTAAGAGGACACAGTATCTTGTGAGCAAATGTTTTTAACTACTTTAATAAACATAATAAATATAAATTTCAGGGACAAAAAACTTCAGCATTAATTTAAAAATACAATATTAATTTTTTGATATTCTTTACGGTTAGCACTGAGTTAGTATAATACAAACTTAATAATAAAGGTAATTCAGCAAAATGATTAAACACTAAAAATGCATATATTTTTCTATCTTGGGTTTCCATTACCTGAAATTGTTTTTACAAAATACATAGTTGAAATAATTAAAGGTTTCTTTATATAGACAATTTTGTTGTACAGTTTTCAGATACTAAGAGTACTTAATTTTTTAAGAACTAAACAGCCTCATTTAGCTAGCTGAAACTATTTACTTTTATAGCATGGCTTTCCATTTGTAGCAGCGATATTAAAAAGAATATTATTTTTAATCTTAAAATAGGACAATAACTTGTATTTCTTCTGAAACTCTTATTCTTCAATAAAAATGAATTTATCATTTCTGAAAGGCACAAAAATATTTAAACTCAAGTTCTAATGTTAAAAATATTTGTAGACACTTGACATTTAAATTCTTTCATAAATAACCTCACTTCTCAGTTTAAATTTAGGAGCTTTTTGTGTTTTTTTTACTCTCTTTTCATATGATTAAATGCAAAGGAATGGAATTCGAAATAAAGAGATCGAATTATTCATGAGTATATTTTTATTGACGCTAAGAACCAGCATCCAATAGAAAATTCATCGTATTACTCAGTTACTTGCAGTTTTGAATGTAAAGTGTAGGCGGCATCAAATGAATGAAAAATTCGATTCAATTCAAAAGTGAGGATCAAAACTTTTTCATGGATTCCATGGATATTACAAATTATGAATTCTAGAGCTAATTCAATTGAAGGAAAATACATTTTGAAAGAATAATTTTTTTTATCATAATTGTGTTTATAAGATTTCGTATTAAATTTACATCAAGTGCAAAATATAAATATTTTGATTAAGCCTTAGTAAATTCCGGCGTTGATGTATATGTATATAGTTTTTGGTGTTGTATCTGCATATGTGTGAATGGAAGAGATATAACGAAATTTACATTCTCGGTTTTCAGGATAAAATTAGTCTCAAAAGAATACACAAGGAGAAACCCAGAATTCTTTGGTAAAATTGAATTAATTTCTATTGGTAGCAATAGATATAAACACAGTTACAAATAAAAAAAATATTTATAAAATAAAAGTAATAGTTGGCATAGTAATTTATTTAATTATTGTATAATGTTTGTTAACTAAAAAAACAGAAAAAATTCTTCCCTGAAGAATTTGTTAAAACATAATACTTTAACAATCTATGCAGATATTAAAAGGGAAAATATTTCATTAATTTTAAGCATTTCTTTTGTTTCTTTATAAATAAAAAAAAAAAGAAAAGAGCTTCTCTCTTTCACCAAGAAAGATATTATTAATCTTAATGTAAATAGGAAAGAAAAAATTCCATTAGAACTGAGATACCAAAAGTTATCTTGATAAATTCTAATATTTACGGATATCTTATGTTCAGTGCGCCTGAGGTCTCAATTTATTTATGGATATTTTCGATGCTGATCCAATACATTTTGAATTATATTCTGCTTCACAAAAGGAATGTTTTATTTCAGTGCCGATACATGAGTCTGAAAAATGATAAATCTGATAATCAATAACCATGAACTATGAACAAAGCTTTGAACTACGTTTGTCTGGGATTTTCGTTTATAAAACTATTCTTCGTTATGTATACATTTATTTATTTTTCTTCTACCGAATTATGTTACACTATGTGATAAATGACAGGACACATGATCAATCTTAGGCAGACAATTGATATACACTTCATCTTTAGTTTATTTTTTCATTTAAAGGTTGGATTCAATTTACGCACCAAAAACATTAATTTATATTATTGTAATATTTTACGAATTAGATAGATTCTATCAGTATACATAACACTGTTTATATAACGTAGTTTTTTTTTTTTTTTTTTGAATAATGAAAAGCAGTATGAAACCCAGAAATATTTTTGGACCGATGCAAAGGCTTATGGATATATGGAGCTTGTTAAGTATTTCAAAATAAATTTCCATCACCTTATTAAACTTCCAAGTTAAATTATGGCTTAAAAATACGATGTTTGATTAAAAATAATGCCTCCAAGACCATAACTTTTTTTTAAATGAAATCATATTTTTACAATTCTTGTTATGCCTGAAAGCTGTATCTGTCTTTTAAAAATGCATCATAGTTTTTTTCCATATTGTTCTCATTTGCTGACATGCTGTTGTGTGTAAATTTGCCTGGCTAAGCAAGTCCACGGTTAAATTCCTGTGGTTGTGATTGACATCGGGGTTTAACGACAACTTTCAGAATCTTTCATGCAACGGATGAAATGAAAGGGGTGAGGTGCTAGGCAATAACGATTCGCTGCTTCAACCTCATCTCCATGGGGGTCACCAACTTTTTCAGTTTTCAACACCAAAGAAATCTGGGAACAAAGAAAACAAATACATTACACAGAAAACACATGTAGACTTTAGGTACAGTAAGAAGTTTGTAAATTTGGATAAATAAAAAAGGAATGATGATGTAACCAATTACTAGACTCATAAGGAATTTGTATGGAAAAGTAACATTACAGCAATATTGTTACAACATATCACATTTTATTACACCAGTTCCAAAAAGAATGGTGGGTCTTAATTTACATGGAAACATCTTGAACGTAAGGCTTTCTCAAAAGACAGGATAGAATGACATTTTCTGCAGTAATGTAAACACGACTTTAACAATTTATTTCTTGCATTCAGATATGCATTCGCTGTATACGACTAGGATAAGGGCAACATACTTTATTTTTTTTTTTAAATTGTTAGGTTTCAAGATTGTATTACAAATTAATACATCTTCATTAATACATTTATACAGAAGTGTTTTATCATAAATTAGTCCAAATTGTACATTTTTTTATATTCTTTACCACTATGTTAGCTGAATTAAGAAATCTGTAATTTTATTAAATATTATATGGTAAAATTATCATTCAGAAAAGTAAATTATTCTCTGTGAAGGAATATTCAAATTACTAATGCAATTGAAGTCCTCTGATTAATCAGTAGAAACAAAAAAAAAATGATTTTAGTGACAAAAGTTTCAGTTTTTAGAATTTCGGAAAAATAAATTAGATTAAATTGAAAAGAGAGGATGTAGACCATATATAGAAAAGTCTTAAATAAGTTCACAGAAAAGTTTTTAAATAAAAATCTATTACTTTTCTTCTTTGTTTGAAAGAAGTCATCGAAAGAAAAGATCGTTTTTATATTATACATATGCCACCGGCAGCTATTTACCTTTCTAGAAATAGAAAAAATTGAAATTCAAAAAAAGTTTCATTTTGTATCAATCAATTTCTTTATTTTCAATTTCTTTCATTACCACAACATTCATAGTCACAAGAAAATCTCATTAAGGCATTCGAAATAAAGAAAAACGAACATTTCCTTTAAAATGAGTTTTTAAAGGGAAAAAAATCAACCTTTTTGTCATTTAAGGATTTCTTTGTTTTTATGTAATTTTTTATTCATTGCATATGTCTAATGAAAATTGCATACGACTAAACCAATGCAGCGATGGGAAATTAATCTGTTTCAACACACTTAGAAAGGATTTTTAATCACTTTAAGCAATCGATAATTGAGAAAATATATACCCGTTTATTTTAAAATGAAAATTTCTTTTGAATCCTATTTTCTACCAAAAAGTAATTTTTCCGATATGAACATAGTATATATTCTTTTAAATTAGTTTTTATATAGTTACAGATAATACACTGGATTGAACAAGGAATAAATTGTAAAATAATAGAAAAGATAATCCGTTTATTAAGGTTTCCGTCTACCGACAATTTCAATTTTTTGAACGTAATGTTGATCCTATAGAATTTTACTACAGTCCTCAGTTATTTATTATTGCATCAATTTGAATGCAAAACAAGTTCAACCGAATGAGCAAAAAATAATGAATGTTTCTGCGGAATTACAGTTTAACTCCGCGCGATTCTTACAAATATTTTATCCCTAATTTAATTATTCCTTTGTGGGTTCCCCTTTATTTAAAATAATTCGATATAAAAACCAACGTTTTTAAAAATAACGTTTTTATATGGTAGCAAAGTTTATTAAAGAAAATTATTGAAATATTAGTTAAAACTGTTAGTTATTTTTAACTTTAAAATTTACTTAAAAAGATACATTTGTGAGCATATTAAGAAATTCATAATACTCATAAAATCAAAACATGCATTTGAAAGTTTGTAAGTCATTCTATTAAAAAAAAATGGGAACCAGAATTCAGGAAAGGTTTATCCTTGGCGACAAGAATTATTTGGCAGTATTTTGCCAAATGTGGCTACCCTGTTCCGTTTCACGGATTTAACGCTCAGCAAAAAAAAAAAAATCGCCAAGTTTGGTGCCAATTTTTGAAATCGCGCCAAGTGTTTGGGCTAAACTGCATTATTAAAGAAAATATTAGTTAAAACTTGTCGCAAATGTCTAAATATTGCATTGTTAGGCGAGTATGAACGATTCCCAAAATTTCAAAGCTCTAGCTTGATGGGAAGTTGGTTAAATTAACGATCGAAAATTTGATGACACACACACACACACCAGGTGAAATTCAGAAAAACGTTTTAAAAATGCTCTAAGATATTTGGAAAATCTGAGGAAAAATATAATTGCACAGAAACTTTTATTATTTTTTGCTTTTTTGGATGCATTCTTTTCATTCAAATTTTAGAAATAGAAAGGATTTGAGAATAATAGAGCAGAAGTTCCATAGAATTCACATTACGTTCAAAAAAACAAAATTGGAGGTAGATGGAAGCCTTAAGTTCTTTAAAAACAAGTATCCAGCGTTATAACAGATTTCTCTCTGTAATTTAGCCCATCCGTTGGAGAAATTCTGTATTGAACTGCGAAATAGTTTTTTTTAGTTTGCACTCAGATGTATCAATTTTCTAATTAGTGATATATCTTGCTTCAAACTGAAAGTAAATTCCTTTACTAAAGAGATATAATTTAAATAACGCTAATAAAGAAATAATATATCTTATAATGGCGCAAGAAATTAGAATTCGGGAAAGTAATATAGGTTTTATACAACATAAGCATTTTTATTTCTATTTACCATATCAAGAGTAACACTCAAGTTCTTGGTAGGAAATAGCCGAAGCAAAAGACCATCATCAGATGAGACCATCCTTAAGGGGGGAGTCAGAATTCATACCACTCTATTAGATGATACAACCTGTCTTACAAGTTACGGAGTGGAAAATAATGCTTCCAACTTTTCATGGGAATTAATTGCAATCCAAGAGGCCTTGAGGGAATACATCAACTTAAATAATGCAGACAGAGCAAGAGGACTTGTAATCTATTGCGACTCCCAAGCTGCTTTTGTGGCAATTCTACAGGGGCGTTCAAGACTTACACAAAATGTTCATCGACTCCTTGATGCAATAGACCAGATGGGGAAGACATGCACTTTACAGTGAATATTTGCAAAATTAGGAATCGATGAGAATGAGGCAACCGGCGAACTGGCCAAAGTGGCAGGAACTCTTAATTTTAGCAACTCTAATCTTGTCACCCAAGATAATACAAATGCAATTGCGAGATACAGACACAGAGAGAAATCTATCAAGAAGACTCATATTTGCGAAATTAATTCAAGCAGAGAAATCACAAAATCTATTACTAGACATAGAACTGGTCACTTCATTGGAATGAAAATTAATGCAGATGGCACCAGAACTTACAAGGGATGCGGAAATTGTCCTGAGAAGAAACTTTCTCTAGAACACGCTTGAGGGGACTGTAATACAAGCACATGGATCCATATAACGACTTCTAGTTGGACACGACACCAACCAACCAAGAGTAACACCCTTTAGAACTTTCAACACACTTTGAAGTGATTTCAATCATTTCTAAGTGACATAGTAAAAAAATGCAAATGAGCCAGAGACTGTCCTGTGTACGAGTGCTCTTGTGATGTGACAATATGATGCTCAGAGAATCGCCGAACTATATACATATCAGAAGTCATACCTTTAAATATGATACAATAAAATAAGGTTTATGTGTTTCTCTGAGCATCTTAAGGCAACTCATACATTAAAGTATTTCACATTTTGATTCATTTTTGCAATCTTATTTGAAAATGATGAGATTTTGTAATATATTTTTCATTTGTAATTTATGTTATAGCTGATAGTACCTATATTTAAAGTTTGTCATTTACAACTAATCTTAAAAATTATATACAATTGTAAACTGAAATATATATCTAACAAAAAATTTCTGTTGTTCTCTAAAATTACAAAAAGGTTAAAATGATTTATTTTTGTACTATCGGCATTATATGCAATTTTGCATTTGAAGAGTCGTAGTTTTTACAAAAAAGCATACGATCAATAAATACAATCGATAAAGTGGTTTATATAAGTATTTCAAACTATCAGTGTATCTTTCTGTAGTAACAAAATTACTTTATGTGTATACAATGACAAATAAAGGACACATTTCTCCACAAAAGTTCCATTCCATGTCATGTTTATTAGAGCTTTTGAAGAGTACTCTCGAAAAGTATAATATGATGTAGGTATGTTATTTTTCAATTATGAAAAACAAATTTTAAAATATATTTACCTGTTCCGAGTATACTATGAATCAACTTAAAACATTTTCTTAAGTATTCTTATTTCGCAACAAATTTAACAAAAAATATATTGAAAAATAAAATACATAAGAACAAAATTTAAAATTTTTCTGATTTGTAAAAAATTATTACATAAAATATACATAGTTTATCAAGAATTTTTCATCTCAAACTACTTTCAGGAGATTTTCTCCCTTACCTGATTGATTGTCTCATTTAGAAACAACACGAAGCCTATTGACGACGGACATCGCCATTTTAAATTTTGCTTAAGTGATGAGGATAACACTTGAGTTGGCACTCCATTCTCCAAACTTTCATATCATCTCATGAGAGGGCATTGAGGCTCGATAGATTTAAACACCATTCAGCCCTACTTCAAGATGTGTCTCGAGTGACAACAGGATGGGAATCCACGACTCAATGGAAACAATGACTATTATGAACTCTCGACTGTGAACACTGAGCTTCAGGGGCCGTTTCTCCCTTAATTGATTCCTACAGACAGTTATTGAAACAAATCAAAGATTTATTTGATGGATGAAATATCTGTCATTTAAATTGAATGTTATTTATCTTTATAAATTCATATCTACTGTTTAGTGAGAGAAAACCGAGAAAGAAACTATGTACAAAATAGGAATCAATAATAGAGTAATAATTCTTCAGAGTCTTGATGTATTTATTTTGAGTTATAATAACTGATAAACGTATACCATCGAATTGAAAATAGAAAAAAAAGTACTTACAAAAAATTTCACAAATATATATTTGTTAGCAGCTAAAGAAGGAAAGTACATGATAGGTAATGATAAACGCTTGGATTTATAAATATATAAACGAAAAATAACTACGTTCCGCTAGATAAAAATATGGAAAAGTCAAATAACCATTAGTTCTGAATGAAATCGGAAGAAATTCTTGAATTGACATTATTTGCTCTCGATCTCTATTATTTTTTAAGAATTACTTTTTAACCGCTAACATTTATTGTTAGAAACCTATTATATTATTTCCATATTCTAATGGGAATCTCGGGGGTTAAATATGATAAAAAAAGACCGATCTGATGGATAATTTTAGTGTTCTATTCCGAAGACATACATAATCCTTGAATTACGTCAAGTCTACTTTGCGAAACTTCCTGGAGATTCATAGACATTTTTTTTTAAAAAAAAACATTATTTTAACTTACGTTCAAAGGATACAGAACGATTAATATTTGTAAATTTAGGAGTAGTAATTAATAAAGTTCATTTAATTAAATATCAAATGAAAGTAGAACAGTCTTATATTAAATAACTATAATTAGATAAAAAATTTAATCGTCCTTACTTGTTTAGGAAGAAACTGCTTTCAATTCGATAAAATTACGGTAGTTTGTCAAAGTATATGGCTAATTAATTTTTATCAGGTAATTAGGAAGCAATTATTATCTTTTTGCCTGATGGAATGAAATATTCAGAAAACTTCTATTTAAGATATAATTATCAATTTAAACCGCGGCATTTAAGTACTTTTCCTTCCTTTTATTCGTGTGTCAAAAGAAATAAGTTTTTAGTTCTTAGACGAAATAATTTGAATTTCAATTTAAATAAAAATTAACAACAGTAGTCAGTGAATGACTAAGAAATCGTATCTGTCGAGTGAAATAATATGAGATTCTAATTATTCATCGAAATTCTGCTGTGAGTGCAATTGTAGTATGTAAAAAATAACAAGGAATATAAAAACAGAATATAAATTAATTCAGATTCAAATGAAAATAAGAATTACAACACTGCTGCATACTTGTAAGACTCCTGTGATATAAATATGCACTAAAAAGTATATTATGACAAAACTGCACTAAAATGCGCCTATTTTTAACCAATTTTTATTAAATCTCTCTGTATATGAAATTTCACTTAGTTTATCTGTGCACTCATACAAGTGATTTGAACTAAATTTTACTGAATGTATCTTGTCAAATACATAAAAGCGATTCATTTTTCTAAGAAACTATCTTTTTCGGATAATACTGACTTAAACTTTTCTTAAGTGCTTAGGAAATCATTATTTCAAATTATGCATTCAGAAGATAATATTGTACTTCATATTTCATTAACATATACAAGGGTATTCAAAATAATTCATCCGATTTCAGAATTCTATATTTTCAAAATTAAGCGCCACAAAAAGATAAGTAATACGTGAAAGAAAAGGGAAAATATAGATGTTTTTTATACATGAATTCGCTATAACTTCCTTCATTTACACTTAAAATGTTAATTATATATATAAATTCCTGCCTAACACGTTGTAAAGTGTCAGTGGTAATTGATTGTACAGCAATTATTTATTTAAGACATATTTAAAACATGATGGTGCAATTAGAGCCCATGGGAGCTACCGTGACAGGAATTAGGGAACTGTTACAATTAGATCCATTCAGATAAGAACATTTGAAAATAACAGGTGCTAGGTTATAATTACCTAAATATACGCTTGTCATGCAATGTTCGTAAAAAGGAAAGTATGAAAAATCTGTTTAATGTTTTGAAGAAATAGCAATATTTAAGAATACCTAATGTTATATAAAGTAAGAAACCAATAAAAATATTAAAGTAAAATAGAATTAAGAAATACTTAAAGCGATTGTAACTGAAAAATTTTATACATCAATCCTTTCCACCAAATAATTTATTATATGGTCACATATAACAATTGATTTTTGCAGTTATCTCTTTAAATTATCATAGATTTCATAAGGTATTTGAAATATAGTTAAATATTTTTAATTCTATGGAAAGGACTTTCATAATTCAAAGATTCTTTTGAAGTTCATTAATTATATTACTTTATTAATTTTTCAACATTATGAATTAGATTCCTTTGAATCCATAAACGTGATACCGATTTTGTCCAGCTGAATAAGAACGGCGAAATTTATAACGGTTTCCTCGTTTTTGACGATTGTTTACAAGGATTCAATGAAAACTATCCTGCTTAGAATTTCTTCCCAACGAAAATGAAGCATGATTAAGAAATTTTTGTGAAGATATTAAGAGCAGTGAACTGAATTAGAAATATTTATTTATAAATGAAATATAATTGAAAGAAAGAAGAGGGGAATAACGGCAGGCTGATAGTTATTAGTAAATTGCATTGAAGTGACTCTGGGTCTAAGGTACTAAGATATGAATCTACTGTAATAAAGAAGCTCTTAAATCAGAACGAGTGATTAAGTAAGCTGAGAATTTATCATTCGATCACAATCTAGGATTGATGAGTTAAGTGAGATTCAAGATAGAATGACTTGATCTATTCTTTAGTGATTAATAAAACATTTAGTATAGCTCTTAAGTATCTTCATCTGGAGTCTAATAATTATTTTCTGGAATTTTAAATGATAGAATTAAATAATGAAGGCAGGACGTCACGAAATGTTAAATAAATCTTTTCTTTTTAGTTTAAATTATGATGGATTCTAACATGTAAAAAAGGTTATAAAATTTCTATTTTCTTTTTTTTTTGTGTTACATTTAACGCTCTCATACCATTAGAAATTATTTCTACTGTATAATAAGAAAGACAATACATAAAATCTTATCGAATTGCCTTTCACCGTACTTAATTACTCAGAATACGAGCAAACCTGAATTTTCTTATTTCTTTTTTATCGAAGGGCACAATTGTTCAGATAATTTGAAACGAGTTGAGGTTTTTTAACCTTAAATCTCCGTTAATTAAGTCAGTCTTCAATTAATTACTACAGAGTGCTATCAGAAGTAAAAACAGTGACATTTAGTGAAAATGAGAGCAAATCTTGCTAATGCCTTTCTCCGAAGAATGTTTGCAGAATAAACATCTGGTCCGCAACTATGTTTTCCCAATTAAAGGATGGGTATTCTTCATGCTCGTACTCTATTTTCTTGGGGTGGGAAAGGAAAAGATTGAACACGTATTCACTGGATAATTACTAATAAAAGTTTGAAAAGAATGCTCATTTTTCATGAAGATTAGTTAACAGAAAGGAGATAAGTATGTAATTGCAGTTAAGGCTAAAAAAAAATGAAATTTTGCGTAAGTTTTATTAATGATGTAGAAATACATTGAATTAAGAGTTAATTCTAACATAGTTTAAATATGGTGGCGGTTAATTGGTTAAGAATTTCTTTTGGTTCAAGAAAAGATTATTTTTAAATAGAATGTATTACAATTTATATTATTTGTAACAGAATTGAAGTGTAGAAGATACCTTGTAATTTTTTCTTCGTGTTTCTATGATCTCTAGTTTTACTTAGTGTTTATGTAATAATTTTAAATTTTTATAAATATTTTGTTACATTATTTTATTTGAAATATTTGAAATATTATTTTAATTATATATATGATTAATGGGAAATTTATTAATAATAAATTACATATAAAGACCCTTATTTGTCTCATTGAAACATTGTTCATTAACTTCACACATAGAACAAACACGAGAGCTATTTTTTGACGGTCCTCATAATTTTAAATCCCCTCCATGTGATGAGGTTGATATCTGAGCTGACATTCACTGTCCAAATTTCTTAACCACTTCAGCAAGACTTGGATCTCCGATAGATTCAACGTGCATCCTCTCCCGCTACACGCTTGGTCTTTAGTGAAATTAGGACTCGAGCTCACGTTTCGAAGGAAACAATGCCGACCTCATGCTTGCAACCATGATTACTCGGCTATCGTGACGACAAAGCATCTCACAGTTATCCAACGTTAATATTTTTTTGTTAAAATAACAGTAATCATTTGGAAAAAAAAGATGCAGAATACCCGTAATCTTTGACTACCAACTAATAAATATTTCTGCTTTTAATTTAAGCATTAATGTGTTGTAGACAAAATCCTTTAATGGTAATAGAAAGATCTTCATGAAATATTCTCGCATACTATAGACACAAGTTTCAATAAACACACAAACACACGCATACACACACACAAAGAGAGAGAGAGAGACTGGAAATTCTGAGACTCAATTTGTTCCTATTTAGAAATCATGTACAAAAATAATAACCATTAAGTTGCATTCAAAGTTCTGGTATAGCTTTTATGATGAGGAAATATATATCTTTTAATATAATTTTTATTAAAGAAACTGAACAATTTCTAGAATGTTGTGTAATATAAAAATCTCACATATTGCTTTTATAGATGAGAAAACTAAAATTGAATAGAGTTTTAGAAGAAGTTACAGCAAATTACGACCCGTAGAGTTTTCCTTGTTATCTAATATCTTCTGACAGCTGTTGCGCAGAATCACAGATTTATTGATCAGATAAGATCCTATTATATAGATAAAATCTGCTATCATTCTGTTATCAATCTGTATAAAACTCCTTACAACTACGAAGAAATCCAAAAAGAAAGTGTTAACAGAAGAAAAGGCACGTACTTTTCCCGTACTTTTAATATATATGTTATATAAAGTAGCAAACCATTAACAAACAATAAATAAAAAAACTGTGTCTAACATTTTCTGATGCTCTTATGGTGACAAAAAATGAGCAATTATCATATAAATTAATGAATAAACTGTGTGTGTATTTGTTATTCCCATTAACACAATAGATTGGAAATAAGAGACCAAATAATAGGACGTAAAATGTTTAAATTTATTAACTAGAAACAATCTTGTCATGTGCAAAATATATGAGAAGGAAAGCTAAATAATGAGTAAGAAAGGTTGGTACAATCAGTGGAATTGTTCCCATTCTCTTAATAATATTTTTAACGTACAATACAATCATTCTCCAACCATCGATTAGAAGGGTTTAATAGATGGCAGATAGGGACATTAGGGGGGCAGCGAATGTGGTTGTGAACAAGTCTTCAACATTGCATACCATGAGTGGTTGCACATTGTCTTGTTGGAAAAGGGGAATTTCTGAATTATCTACTAAGGGAAACACATGTAAGAAATCGGTTTGTATAGAGTTCTTGATTGTGACAACGTTTTAGCACCGCAGAAGCAGATATTATCTTCCCTTTTGCGGCTCACAGATCTGAAATGAAATAAGACACAGAAATGCTCCTAATTCTGCAGATTGAAAGAGGTAGAAACTGATTTTGCGTAGGAGTTGTAAGTACTATTGGTAAGGAATTTTGGAATCCAAATAGATCTCAGAGCCTTCTGACTACATTCAGAGACAAATTAAGACATCTTGCGCATCAGCTTGTGATAACCTCATTTCCATCATTCTAACCTTTTACCATCTTAACGAATAGGGTAAACGTCATTTCCTAGATAAGATAAATGATAACTGAGTACAAATAATTAAAGATAAATAAGAGTAAAATAATTCCAAATAAATTAGAAAAGCAGGATAATCAAAGTTTTCTCCTACTACTAAGCAATTGTTTATTAAAAAAAATGTGGTGGGTTTAATTGTTAAATAAGGCTTTAAGGAAGCTTTCACGATCTTCGATCACCTTATACATATTTTTTTTAAATTTTTATTTCTTAACCGTGAGTGTTAATAATTAGCTATTCCTTAAATTAGAATGCTACGAGCTCTTACTTTAAATATGATGAAGTAAAATTTTTATATTTAATATATGTAAATGGATGTTAAATATTTTAAGCACAACTCACTAAAAAGTGGCATTAAATTCATTTTTTATATTGTTTCTACGATTAATTTAACTGAATACAATTAATTCAGAAGCCCATTCTTCAAAAATTGTTCTTTTTTGTTAAATTACAGACACACAGAATCTAGAATATTTTGTTTATTGAGGTTATGAATATTAATTGGATTCTCATGTAAATACCACCTTAAAAATTCCTAACGGGTATTATTTCCTAAGAAGAAAACCATGTAATTGCTATTAAAAAGGTTTTTCTTAAAAGTTATTGTTCTATTATAAAATAAAAATGGGATAAAAATTTTCAATAATCATAAAAATAGTATAAACGTAATCAAAATAGTAATTTTCTTTTGAAGGAAAATAATAAAAGTTTTATTTAACATTTTTTGAGTTGCACAATAATATGTTAATACTATTTCTCTACTTAAAATACATTACAAGACTTCTGAAATATGAAACCTTACGAAAGTTGTCTGACTTTATAATTCAAATTTATAAACTTTAAGCATATGTAATAGCCATATTTTCTTATTATTAAATATAAAGGCAGATAAATTCGAGTAATCATAAGTCTCTTCGTCTTTCTTGACACAAAAACCTAGCACTAAATGGAAAATTTTCTTGAATAATAATCTAGATTTTTTTTATATATATTCTAGGATGAAAAGATCGCTATTAAATGAAAAATTCATTTGAAATAAAAAAATGACAGGAAAGCAATTTCATGGATTCCGTGACTAATCGAATTTTTAAATTATGAGATTAATTTAACTCGAGGCATATATTATGTTTTCAAAATATTCTAAAACGGATATGAATTTTGTATGCTTATATCAATATTTTGAGAGCTGGGAGATTTGAACATTTTTGTTGAGAACAAGAAACCTTTCACTTGGAATTGACATTTTAAGTTTGAAATGAGTATATATATATATATATATATATATATATATAGGTAAAAGCATTAATTTTTAAGAAATTAAGATGAGACTTTTAATAAAACATGCATTAATATAGAAAAATGTTATGCATCAAAAATTCAACAGTTTTATTTCCATCGCAAAAGCGAATGCAGTGCATGTCTGTCGTGTAATCTATTACAAGTTCATAGGCTATTTCTGCACATTTGTAACAAACATATATGAAGAATGTTTTAAGGAATGATATTGGAAATGAAACTGCACACACACATAATATATGTATATATATATATATATATATACTTATTGCCATAAAAATTTTCGCACCTAGAAGTAAGAGTGGGATTGTTACGAAACTTAGCATTAAGGTACGTGTCACGCAGATATGTAAATGATTAGAAATGTAGCGTGATTGCACATTCAGTAATTCCCTCAAAGGCTTTGAACTTCACTCTTGTTGAACTAATGAACAGGTAATAAGAGCTTGTTTGTGTGCATATAACATGTTGCCGAGTGATGCGTTTTAACTAGAGATGCCATTACACTGAAATCGGTGGCAATATGAACAACTGTCAGAGTTTGAGAGAGGAAGAATCAGATGGATGATGAAAACCGGGTGGTTAGCTCGCCACTTAGACCATTCTGTATTTGTTGTAAGGTGTTGCAAGTGGACAAGAGAAATCTCTGCTACACGGCGACGAGACTCATTTCACCTGCGACTGACCAATAGTCGAGAAGACCATCACACCTTACGGCACGCACGCATAGAGCCTATTGTTTCATTGTCCACCATCCTTAGCACCTTCATTATAGACCTAAGTGTCAGTCCGTACCATCGCAAGGCACCTGGATGAAGGACAGTTGCTATTGCTGCGCCTATTTCGTTTACAGGCATTGACATCGACTCACTTTCGCCTTTGATTAGAGTGGTTTCACGCTCGAAGGAATTCGACTGCAACCGAATGGAATCAGGTCGTCATTAGCAAAGTTTCCAGTTTTGACAAACGTGTATATGTATGGAGGCCCCGTTGTCAGCGTCTCAATCCTACCTTCCGTGTACAGCGGCACACCACTCCCACAACTGGTGTGATGGTATGGGGCTCCATCGCATACGACACACGGTAACCCCTAATATTTATCCACGGCACCATGACAGCTTTGATGTAAGTCCGTGAGATTCTTCAGCCATGTGTGTTGCCACTCATGACCGGGTTCCTAGAAGCCACTTTTCAACGGGAAAATGCTTCCCCACACTCACAGCAAGAGTTTTACAGGACTTCCTATGCTAATTTTCTACTTTACCCTAGCCTGTTTGATACCCAGATTTGTCAGCGATCGTGCATATCTGGGATCACTTAGGACAGCAAGTTAGACAGCCGACGAGTTTGGGCAAATTAAAGGTTCGTTTTCAGCAACTGTGGAATGAGGTATCATAGGACATCATACGGGACTTATATGCAATGCGAGATCGTATCGCATCATGCATTCACGCTAGAGGTGGCTCATCAGAGTACTACAACCTCATTTTCTTTGTAATTTTTCCTACAATAAATGTTCATTTTACTTTGGTTTTATAATTACTTACTTACTTTAATGTTGCACTTACGTAAGCAAAATTTCGTTTTATTCTGACAAATCATTCTTGGAGCGCAACTTTTTATGGCAATGAGTATATATATATAAGTAATTAGCGATGCTGTTGTTTTTTAATTAATTTGCAATTCAGTCGTGGCATAAAGCAGAAACTTGAAAATCATGAATTGAAAGATTATTAATCTTAGATGAGAGAGGCAGTTACATGGTGATAGCGGTAGACGCAGCACAATTTATGTCCACTGGCTTGCGTGGTCAAGTCAGAAAGCGATAATAATAATGACATAAGGCGAAGTTGAGGACGTCAGATACGTCATTCGCCTAAAGTGGAAGAGAGCGAAAATTTCTTTATTTGGAATTAATATGCAAGAATTTCTCGAGATAACGTGCTATTTGGTGTGTGTGATATTTGGGAATTTGGGAAATGTGATATTTGGGAATATTTGGGAATTTGGGAAATGTGATATTTGGGATATTAACGTGTGTGATATTTGGAAATCTTCAGATACTTTAGCTGAAGACGTAAAGTTTGTGGGGAAATGTGTATATATATATATATATATATATATATATATATATATATATATATATGAGAACCATTCAACGTGTGAACATACAAATAGCTCTATAGCAGAAGTGGTTTATTGTATTAATGCAATTGCTTATTTCAATTTCCATTTAATCCTCACCAACTTCTCTGTACTATTCTAATCCTGTTATGATTCTTCTTATCCCTTCAGTGAAGAATTTCTTACGTTGATTTCGATGTCAGTTTCGTACTTTTTCTATATCCTTTCGTAGTCATTGTACTTTATGTCCAGCAAAACTTCTTTCATCTGACCATGTAGATAACACGCCGAAGAGATTGGGTCATTACTGTAAGATGTATGAGGAGCAAAACCTCAACCCAATTTTTAAGCAGTTTTCAAAATCAATTGTACCAAATGATGTCCAACGTTGTTACAGACTATTGATAATGTGTAGCCTCTACAAATGACGGCAGAAAATTAGACCATGTGGACTTGACTTGTCGGTGACGCTTTTGAGACAACTTTTAAATTTTTCCAGCCACGCGAAAATTCTCTCAATATTCGTGTTATTTCTGCCAAATTTTTCGTTTGTCCAAGAGAATATTTCGGATGATTTTACACTTTCTGAAAGTAAAAATCAGATCTTGAGTTGTTGGTTTGGAAAAGTACTTTCTTCAAACGGATTCACCATCGTAACAAATGATTCCGAGGTTATGTTGACTTATATATAAATTAAAAAGTTGAATAACGCTTCACAAGATTATAAATTAGCACTGAAAGTTTCAACTGTCGCATTAAGAATTTCTTTCACTAAAAATATTTGGTTGCTTAAATATTGTCGGTTTAGTTAAAATTACTAAAGAAGTAATATTAAGAAAAATATTAAAAATTAAAAAAAAAAAATGCAAATAATTTTTAGTTAAGAAATCTGAAAAAAAAATCATAATTTTTTTTTTATTTGTCATAAATCTAGAACAAAAGAAAAAACTACATTACAAAACATTTAAAAAATATGCCTGAAAGATTACTAAACCATTAAATAATGATAAGAATTTGAATTTGTTTTCATAAATAAAAGCAAACCAAAGCATGGAATAAAAGAAAAAGACAACCAAAGTATGAAATTTTAAGAAATTCTGAATGTAGCTTTTGACAGATTTGCTTGTTAAACAATGTTTTATACAGTTGTCAAACAATTTCTACAGAAAAATCCAAGATAGAAATTCTATAAATTTAACAAACGATTGAAATCAAGATAGAAATCTCATGAATTTAACAAAACAACAAGACAAATATACACACGAAAATTCAAAAAAAAAAAAAAAAAAAAAAAAAAAGAAGAAGAAGAAAAAGAATTTAAGTAAAATATATATGTAGAAATATAGAATTACTCATTCTGTGTCAAAAGTAAATAGAAAAGGAACATTCTAAGCAATGAATCAAAAGAATAAAATTGATTACACAAATTGATTTGAGAAATCATGCATCCTTCACACACAAATCTCGGACTTAAAGAAATTTAAGCGGGAGATTTGTATCATTAACTACAAGAAGCTTAAAGCTTATACAGGAATATATCACAATGCCTCTATCAAAGAGAAAGAGTACTAATGCAAGGGATTGTAAAACTTGAAAACGAAAAATAAATAGATAAAGAAAAATAATGATAAATCAAAATTAAAATAATAATAATAAACTAAATTTTACAGTTAATATGTTCCATTTTACTCTTTATCAAATGTTAAGGAATTTCTAATTGCAGGCCATATTTTTAAAATTTTTTTATTCAAATTAATGTAAATATCCTGTATTTTTGTCACTTATCTAATATTACGTAAAATGTTGTTTTTAAATTATTGTATATATAATTTTTGTATAAAAAATTCTATAATAAAATTTGTCTCTAAAATATCAAGCTTAATAAATTCCCTCATAATTTTACTTTGAGCATCTTAAAGGAAAATGTATCTCTCTTAATATATATTTTTACTAGAAATTTTATTAACTTTTTTTAAAAAAAATATCTAAATATTACATTTATTTTACATCTAACTTTGTTCAAAAAAAAATTAAGTACGCCGGATAAAAATATAAGAAAGGCTTAGTATCCTTGTTTATAATAATTGCAAATAAAATAAAATCATTAATATTTCAAAACATTTTGAAACTATTATAAAAAAAATTATCTTCGTAAAACTATAAATAAATATTGACTAAATAATTATCTGCAGGTTACTTTGTGGTCCATCTTTAATATGTTTATATATCTTATTATTAAAATACATAAAATGTTCCTATATGATTAACGTAATTAATTGCATTTTGCATATGCAATAAACTTATTAATATTAAGTTTCCTATGAATCTTTTTAGAACTTAAATAGGATAATTTCCTTCAATAGAATTAAAAAGATCTTCAAGATCATAGCCATAAATAGCATAAATATGTTTATTAATGTTATATTAGTCTATATCATTACTTTTTAATGATAGCAGCAATTTTCAATTTATTAAATGATTATATATATATATATATATATATATATATATATATATATCTGTGTTTGTGTTTGTATATATATGTTGTAATTTTTTAACTGCAAGTGTAATATATGTAATCAAACCATTAGAATTAATGATCTTAATTTATTAGGAATTTTCATAAAATTTAATGTTAAAAAATGTAAAAAAAATTTAAATTAAAATAACATTAACAAACATTTTCTTATAAAATGCAAGGGTTTTCATAGAAATTTATTTCTGATTATTTCTATCAACTTTAAAGGTGTCAATATTCTCAATCAAAATTATGCTTATTATTTAAATTAATGTTGAATTTTTTTGCATATAATAGCTTAATTATTAAGATCGTTAAATTGAACAAAATTTATTATCATAGAAAAATTATTCAGCAATCTGTAGAGTTTATTGACATATTATTTGTAAATTAAATTTTCCTTCATTTGACACTAGAATGTAAAAATTTTCCTTACCGGTGTTCATTGTCACCGGTAAGGAAAACCTTATTTCTGAATCTGAATTATTATTTTAATACTTTTTTGAAATCACATATTTGTTTTTGCAGTAATTTTAACAGTTAACATTGAATAAACAGCAACACTTGAGTGAAGGTAAACAGACCACACAAACCTTGTTGCAAAGCTAAAATTAACTTTTTGAAAGAGTACTTTTAATGAGGATTTGGACAGAAAAAAAATGTGATTTGCTACAAAGAACAAACAATGAATGAATATAACGATCTCCATAAAAATACATTAAATCTAAATTATAAAAACAAAATAGACATTGAAAATGTGTGTTTTAATAAGCAACAGAACATGACGTAATGAAACCATAGATATACTATGATATCATATGATATAATATGCACCAGACTTATGGGCAGTGTTGACAATGTCTTCTATATCAGTCACTTTAAGTGATATGATGGAAGTCGTAGGTTTATATATAGGGCAAATAGACTTTGAAATATATATATAAGATTGTTAAATGAGAATAGGATAAACAGTTTGTTTGGAATTCAATTGTTATGTACAGTATATCATTATTTTAAAACTGTGTGAATGAGCCAAATTGTCAAATATTCAACGTTTAGTTAGAATTCATTTGTAAAGTTTGGATAAAAAATTTATTAATTAAAACCTAATTGTGAATTAAAACCTAAACCTCTTTCTTTTCCATATAAATTTCTGAAATTTAATAATTAATATTTTATAAATATTAATTATTCTTTGACAAAAAAAAGAAATTTTGCATCTACATAAATAAGATCATTCGACATATATTCTACCAAATTATATAAGAAAAATGATTGTTCTTTGGTGAAATTAGTATTACGACGGACCAGTCCTTTTTGGACAAATTTTTTATTAAAACTTAACAATAAAAATTAATAGTTCAATCATAAGTACAGTTATTGTGGGTGTCAACACGACAGTATTTACCCACGTCCGTTATTGCTGAAAGTCATTCAGCTTGTGCTTAGTTTTAACAGTTGACCGGTAGGAGGCGCGCACTTGCGTCAACAATGATGATTACGCAGAATTCTCTTGTTAACAACACTGCACTATCATCTTTCAAAAATTAGAAATTTATTCTATAGAAATTTTTCTATTAATTTAGCTTGTTAGAAATATTTTATTTTTCTCATAAGAAATGTCTTATTCCTGTCGTTATATATGAATTGCAAAAATAATAAATAACCTAACTGATAATCTTCCAGAACATTGAATAAAATATATTTTATCTATAATATTCTTAAAAAAATTCTGTAAAAGAACTATTACTAAGACAACTGCATTCTTACTTTTCTTTGATAAAAACGAGACTCGGCAACCAATATTGGAAAAAACGACCATTGTTTGAGCAGAAAAATTATGGGTATTTCATTGTTGTTCTTTTATCACTGAAGAACAAAATTCGAATAATGATCCAACAAAAGTAGATCTTTAACATTGTATTTCTATGACTAATGCAGATGAAATTTATTATATCCTAACTTATATGTAACGCCTGTGTTTCTATATTTATAATTCTTGTAAGAAGAAGGAAAAGAAGGGTTAAGTCAAATGTTTCTTTTATGTAGAAAGTACCCCGATAGCGTGTAATTTGAAAAATGTCGCGTGTAAGACTTTTGGAAATTTGTAATTCAACTTCTTTTTGAGGAAATTTAATTCATCACTTTGAAGTAAAAAAATAGGTACACATATTAGAAAACTAAAATCATATATATATATATATATATATTAATTGATTGATTAATTCCATTTCTGAAGAACTAGGTTTTGTAAGTTGATATTATCTCAGTTTTCTAATATTCTATTAAGATTACTTTATTATAACAGTTTATTAATTGAATTACCTTATCTGATAATTAATCTTTTATGGATTTTATTGTATATTCGTGTACATAGTATGTATACTACTATACTGGTGTTCAAAATTAAGATAATTAGCATATTTTGTCTTATTTCATGAAAAAAATGGAACGAAATGTTAAACTACTGCTTCTAAACAAAGATGCATATCTTGTTCGTCGAGTAAACCAGTGTATATGTGTGTGAGTGGGGAACTGGTCGAAAAACAGGATGTATAACCGCGCGTGCCGAAATTCGCATTTTGTTCGCTAGTCCATTTCGCCGAATTAATTTTGGCGTTTTTTTCCAGCAATCACTTAAATTAAAATTCAAACAATAAAAGTTAATAACCACCAATATTTAGATGTGGGAATGAGGTCGCGAATTGTGGCTAAGCTAGAAGTGGGCCTGTCTGAAATCCAGATTTTCAGAGAATTTGATTTAATGCCCTGCGTCATGTCCAACTTATGGAAACAGTTTCAAAATACTGAATTCATCAAGAGAAAGCCAGGACAAGATCGTCCAAGAGTCACGATAACCAGAGAAGTTCGCCATTTGTCCATTATAACATTGTAACAGAGATGCTACAGATTCTCACATCTATCATCAGTTGTATGCGGCCAAAGGTACCCGAGTTTCAAGGGTAACTGTTTCCAGTAGACTTCTCGAGAGAGGGATGTTTGCAAGCAGACCTGTTGTCAGCGTTCCGCTATGTTCTGCGAACAAGAGAGTCTTCTTAAAATGATGCAGAGATCTTAGAGATTAGAGCATAAATCATTGAGTGAACGTTCTCTTCTTTGATGTGTCCATTTTCAGCATAACTTTCATATAGAGAGAAACAGGAACTACCTACCTGCTCTCCAATATCCTAGAAATCGACCATTACGATAGCGGAGGCTTGATAGTCTGAGCAGGCATCATTTTGGATGGCTGCAGATACTTTAATGTCTTTGAAAGTGGCACTGCGACTCTTGAGAGGTATAGAGATGAGGTCTTGGAGCCCTATGTCCGCCTTTTCAGGTGTCCAATTGGTCATGATTTCCTTTTAATGGATTACACGCTAGGTCACATAAAGCTCAGCTGGTCGACGAATTTCTGGAAAGTGAGGAATTTGCCGGACGTAATAGCCAGCCAGTTCTTCAGACGACAATCCTATAGAGCAAGTCTGGGACGATCTGGGGAGGACAATTGTAATTCGCTAGCTCCTTCCGAGAACCATCCATGACCTGAAAACAGCGTTGCTGAACAAGTGGGACCAATTGCCACAGTAACTCATATACTCCCTTATTTCCAGCATAAAATCAAGTTGCGAAGCTTATATATTTGTAAGAGGGGACCATACCCCCTATTAACCCATTTTTTATTCTATTCTGCAACTGCTGTTTCATACCTTGAGACTCCGATGAGTGTTTACCCATGATTATGCGGGTGTATTATAACTGTTGAATGGTTATTTTTTTGTATTATATCAGCCCTATATAAAAATTAAATTTTATTGAAATCTGTGCAGTAGTTCTAGAGATAATCGACCAAATTGGAAAATTCTCTTAATTGTGAACAGCAATGTATTATAGTTACTTGTACAATATAATTACACCTAACTGTTGGAATCTTATACTTTTTTTAATCATAAGATATTTACTGAAAGTTATAGTGAAAAAGTTATTGTATAGCTGATAATTTTTTTGTTTTTTTAAAAGAATATACAAGCAATAATGAAAAAAAAAATTGTTAGTTAACGGGTGTAACATAACTTTAATTATAATCTTAAATTTTTATTTAATATATAAGAGAAAGGAAGGTCGATACTCTTCAATTAACCCGAAAAAGTAATCCTTTAATAATTTAATTTCAATAAGTGAAAACATATTTTCATAGTATTTTGGAAATAACTTTTATAGACTTTCTTTTCTAGCAAATAATAAATTCTTTATTTTTTTTTTATTATGATACATAATTCAAAGCATGGAGAAACATTTTCATACTGTGTTTCAGATCACAATTTTATCAACAGATCTTTATCCTTTTGTATCAAATTTTAATAAAAAAAAAGTGCAATTGATATTTAAAAGAAACTGAGAGTAATTTTCTTTTTGTCAGCAGTTTCTTTCATTTCTGAACCAATGACTGTGATAAAAAATACCATGGAAACATTTGACATAAAAAATACTTTCCCTTTATAATTAGTTTTCTTTGTCAAAAGAGGAAAAAAAATTGAGCCTTCTTTTTTATTTAAGAATTTGTTTTGTTTCAATGAAAGGGTTTTATTCTTTGCCTTTGAAAAAAGAATACTAATATAAACCATAAAACTAAGCCATTGATTCAGCTGCCGATGAAAAATTAATTACTTCCTTTTTGCTTGTTGAGAATCATAAACTAGTGCTCTCTTACAAACTCAAAAGTGAACTCAATACAATTGTTTTTAAACAATGTGTCTGTTTAATGTCAAGATTACTTGTAACTGATTTCATTCTAATATTTTTCCTCTATATTATACATACATTTTTTTAAGTCATTCATTTAGTTCTTAAGAAATATGGTTATATATAATCCTATGCATTGATAAAAGTTAGAGTTATGTATAATGAAGGATCATTTTGTTTCTCAAAATACTTACAAATAGGCATCCTCAGGTAAAAACCTTTTATTTGTATAAATTCGAGGCCTCAGTTGCCGAGTGTTCATAGTTGCGAGCTAGCGGGTGGCTTGATTTCCGTAGATTCGTGAGTTCGAATTCTGATCCTACTAAAGACTCATCGTGTCATGGAAATGATGCATGTTAAATCGGTCAAGGTTCCAAGTCCTTCCATGGAGCGGTATGGAAATTTGGAGAGGAAGTACTTACTCAGTTGTCGACCTCGCAAATATTTGAGGCACACAAAATTATGAGATCCCTTGCCAATAAAGGTTATATTGAATAACCAAGAAATTGCTTAATTTAGTATGAACTTGTGAGTATAGATATTTTTAATGGTCTAAATTTTAAATTTCAATCGCGGAAATAAAGGAAGAAACTTTTTTACGAATCATACATGTTTGATGGAATAACTATAATTAAATAATTTGATAAAATATACATTTTATAATAACATTCAGTGAACTAATTATACTGTTGGATTGCACTACATGGGGAATTTCACTTTATCAATGCCGGAATTTATTCACGTGAAAGTATAAAAGAATAATTCTGAAATACAAAAAACATCATTTAAATAAAGATAGAATTTGCATGATAAATTAAAGAAGTAAAAAGTAAAGAAATATTTCATAATCCGTATCCATAAATTACACAGGATATCGAAACTTAAAATTAGCTGTAGTTTCATTGTTCAATTTTACTGAAATTCCCAGAAATTAATTCATATTCAAATACAATTTTTTTTAAAAAAAATTAATAGGATATTGATTTTTATATGCTTTAAATGCATATTCTTCCTTTCATCTTTGAATATTTTCTTGATGCTACAAAATTCTGAAATACTCTTTCATCGAGTGTTGTAAGCTCCTAAAATCGAGAATAAGTTCATTAAAAGGTATTGGTGATCAACAATTGAATATAAAACAATATTGAATCATTTTAATAATCAAATATGATATATGATTTCCTTGTAAGATTTCATAGTTAAAATTTTATGCAGTAATATTTTTCTAAATCGAAAAAAGTTTTATTGTAAATGGACATTACATTTTCCATATATTCCTGATAAAATAATCTCAATGAATGCGTACTTATCAGAGAAACCCAATGTATATACTAGATAACCTATACAAGTCTAATGAGTTATCTATGTATATCACGTGGTGAAATGGTTTTTAGTTCTAATAATTTTTTTTTCAAATGAGCATATTCGGGCTGAAAACTCAGGTACTACTCATACTCTGATGGTACTATATTTTAAAACCAATGGCATTATAAGAACAGTATACCATTTATCTGACAATTACAATAGTCAATGATCAATGATCTTGCCCGTTTTACAAAATTCCGAAAACGATTCTTAAATAAGTTCTGTAATCCATTGTGAAATACGTTAACTAAATGACATATTTTTGTAATGGAGGTCCTTCCAAAACTCAATGTTTTATAAATAATCTTATGATTCATGGGAAATTACATTACAATTAGTTTAGTTTTCTTTTTTAATCAAACATTTAACCCATACATTTTTATCCAATGTTAAATGTATACGAAACATACGAAATCAATCTCTTTACATAATGAAAAGTATATTTATTCCTAAATAGATCTACAAAAAGTATATTGTTTTTAAGCATTTTTATTAATTATTTTTTCCAAAGAATATGTATCCATCTCATATTCCCTCTCCACTTAAATATAAGTAAACAAGATCAATTTTAAAATAAGAACACTGTTCGAAATGTTTACAATTTTGCTAATGAATGATTTGTAAAGTTTACTCTTCTCCTTATTAAATATTTTAATTTTACTTTTTACAAGGCTCTGACATAATGAATTAATAAAGTAACTTAATTTTTAAAGATTTAAGTTTGAGAGAAGATTATTTTGTTTCAAATGTCAGGAATAGTGGTGATATTCTATAAATTGATCAAATGTAAATGTACCGTATAACTATTTTACCATTAAATAATTGTAAAAGGCAGATATTCTTCGTATTTCAGTATTGGTTTTTTTCCCCTTTTATCAACAGGAATAATTTCCAAAGACATAAGAATAATAAACATAGAGAGAAAATGAACAGCGTAAAATAGAAGTTTTCTAATGTTTGTTTTTTGATAAATGGATATGATACTTGAGAGACGTTGAAAAAGGACATATTCAAATGACACTAGAAACATTAAATTCCCTTTAAATTCAATTATAAACTCTTTTACTATGGAGCTCATTGAATCTTTAAGTCATGCATTTATTTGAATTCGGTGTTTTTACTGACTGATTAAAAACTGTGAAACAATCGCTCTGCCAATTTTAGTAGAAAATGTACACAATATAATATTTCAAATGCTGCAATAATTACACGTTTGTCTTTACTGTTATAACTTTATAACTATATTTTACAAAAATTTTATTGTTAATAATAATTAAAGAAGAGAGACTACCTAATTGCTTACCATTCAACAGTTTAGGAAAACAGGTTAAGTTTTATTCATCCCTATTTTGACATTAGAAAAAAAAGCACCAGAAGTTTATACGCAATCCGCTCTGACACTTAACTAATGTGTTTCTAGCACAAAATGTTAAAAGATGAAAAGAAATGTACTTTTAGTAACAATAACAGAAAGAAATGGAAACAATTTCACAGATTGTTCCAACCTACTTTTTCAGCTACTACGAGTAGTTATTCAGCTTTTCGTATAGCTAGCTAATGGGCATCATTATTTTTAGTTTATATATTTTTCTCTCATGAAGTTTTTATTATTCTTCCTTTTCACTATTTTCCTTCGTTTACTAACGAACGTAGTTCTTCCTTTTATAGATATGGTGTTCGTTTACGTTTTGTTCTTTTAAGTACCTTTGTAGCACCGGAAAATGTTAGCTAAGAACTTTTTTATTTGATGTCATATAACAGTGAATTGCGATTTTACACAATAAATGTAATGAAAGTAGGAAAAAAAAGCGTCTGACTCTTGCGTCTGACTTATGTAGCTTTCTCATAAGTTTCTTCATAGTTGCGAAATGGTTGATAAGGATTGATAAAGAAAGGTAACAGATTTTATCTGTATGATGGGATCTTTCGGCTCAATAAATCTTAGATTTGGTGCAACAGCTGTCAGAAAGGATTAGATAAGAGAACAATATCTTCAAGTCGTAATTTGCTGAAAGCGCTTCTAAAATTTTATGTAATATCAGTTTTGGACATCCAAATATAAAGAATTAAAACTATTAACTTCCATTTTATAGACAGTTGTTGAAGTATTTAAAATTATAAGTTTATTCGTTAATATTTACATATATTTTTAAATTATTATACTTGCATATATCCATAGCATGGATAAGAGTTATACTTATTAAGAAAAAAATCTTAATACTGAAATATCTGAATTATGCTTATTAATTCAGATATTTCAATGCACTTAATGTAGATTTAAGCTTTTCGAGTATGATTTATCTTTTTATAATAAATATATGTACTTCGACCTTTGAAGATAACGAGCTGATTAATAAAAAACAGAAATACATTGCTATATATATATATATAAGAGGTATCCGTCTGGACAAGACACCTCCTGGTGCTACGGTGTCTAGAAGGGGAATGTTTGGTGTCAGTATTTACCAGTTCAGTGATCAGCTTGTAGTCTAATCATTATTTTATTCATGATTAGAGGAAAATGGCTATTTACAGTATTGCTATGTACAGGTGATTTTGGATCAACTAGTTCCTCGAAAAAGAAAATTGCAGCCCAATTTTATTCCAAATTGGCAATGGGCGAGGGAACGCGCGCTGGCGTTCGGAGTTCAGCTACATCGAACGAAGAGGGAAAGTGGAGAAGAGCAGAGGAGGAGAGAAGGGAAGTGCTAGAACTAAACGCTTCCCGGTTTTGTTAAGGAATAGGGAGCGCTGCTTGAGCTATTACATGACGCTGATTCGTGGTGCCATCTATCGAGTAACTGAAGAAAGGGTTTAGCTGAAAATTTGAAAATACATTTAATATTTTGATAATTAACTGGAAAATTCTTATATATAATATATATATGCATACATTAGTGCAGTTGTTACAACCGTTTGGTACACAGTTTTATAAGAATGAACAAATTGTTTGCATGGAATTAAAATTTTAAATTGATAAATTATGAGGCAAATTGACAATTAAAGAATTGCAATTGAGTAAAGAACTATTATGATGATTCAGCTCAAACACAGGAAGGAAACAAAGAAAAAAATTGTCTGTTTTTGCTGTTATTACCAGTCATATCAAGTTATCAACCTTTCTGTTTAGGTTGATAACTTAATATTTGGCACGCAATTTTAAACATCCTTCATAATTTTCATTATTTCCTTTTATTTCAAAATCATTCTTGTAATTCATGATGGCTTTCTATGCATAATTCTTTAAAAGAACTACCACAAGAATTTCATTAATATCTTTTCTTTTTATTATAGGCAACTATATTTTTACGATCAGGACATAAATTAAGGTAACCAGAAAATAATGAAAAACATAGTGAAAAGTAATCGTCAAAAAATTGAAGTCTTCTATATTTTTCTACATCCATATATAACGTTCATGACCAATGGAGTTAATTTAAAAATGTTATTTTTTATTCTGGAAAAAAATCTATGAGAGAAACAAAGAAGTCTGTTGAGTGTTTAATTGTATTGTGTTTCAAAATCTTCACAAATTATGATTAGAAATGTATAGCGAATGAGAAGTACTAGCTCAAACGTCCCTTTAGCTATTTTACCTTTTAGATTAAGTAATAGTTTTAATAACATCGCACTTAGAAGCAACACGAAGGCTATTGGAAAAGGATCTTGTAATTTCGAGTCTCGGTCAATTGATGAGGATTGCACTTGAGGTGGCACGTGACTTACCATCTCAACACGAGAACACTGTTGAAGTCAAATTAAACGCGTATCAGTCCTATTGTATTTTGTACTTCAACGGATTCAGGACACGAGTCCCAGACTCAACGGGAGACCTAACTCATTATCACCTGACCATAACCACTCCGTGACATTTCAGGGTAGTTCGAAACAGCATAATCTATCACTAACATTAATTGTGCTACTTCAATTAGACCGACTGTTCAAATTTCAGACTTTGATCAAAAAATAATATACTTGTGAATAAGTACTATATTATCTTCGAGTTGTACAATTATTTTGAAACGTGTTTTTCCCTGCAAAAGGACACTTCAAGAAGTTTTAAGTATAATTTCTTACAAATATCTAGTCGCATCTAATTTTAAATTTATCATTTCACGCATTTCTTTCAGGCCTGATTTCTGATTATTAAATACGAAAGGAAGAAATTTTAAATATTCATAAGTTTCTACACTTTCCTCCGTGACAAAAACCGCACATTTATTAGGAAAATTCGATGGATTATGCAATTTTTCATACTTTTATTGTAATACACTGGAATGTTCATATTTTAAGAAGAAAATTGCTTAAATTTAAGGAAGACATCAAAGTAAAAATTTAAATATCATACGGTACAGAATTTTAAATGTTTTCACATTAATGTATTTCAAGAAAATCTAATTTGAAAATAGTTTAGCATGCGATTTGGAGATATTTTATATTAATTTGAGACAAGTGAAAGAAATCAGAAGTTTTTGTTAGAAGCTAAAGAAAACATTTGGATTAAAAATTAATACCATGGTTAGTATGCAAACTGGAACTAAATGATGATTTATAAATATATTAGTTCCACATAATTAACATAGTTAATTAAATTCTCATGATTAAGAAATTCTGAATAGAAATAATAGTTACTCATACAACAGAAAATTATTTAATTTTCTCACAGTTAGAATTTTCTCAATGCTGGTGGTCTGGAAAACTAAAATTTTCAATTTCAAATAACTTTATTGAAAAAAATTGGGTTATAATTGACTCCCAAATGCAAAATTAGAATATAACAGATTTGATAATGTAAATTTTTCTACGCAACACATTCGAAAGATGTTTTCACAAATAATCAAGTAATTATTTTCAAAATAACTTGAATGAAAAAACATTTATACAGAATCCATCCCCTTGACTTATTTATTTACTTTAAATTCATAATTATGAGATTAATTAAACCAAATCGTACATTGGGAGAGAAGAAGCTCCTATTATAGATGAAGAATAGAGAATAAAGGATGTGTGAATGAACGCAAATGAGAAGACTATCATTTGGTGCAATCATTTAATTTATTTAACAAACAGGTTTAAAGTTAACTATTACTGCATACCTGGAGGAAGTATGATAGTGGTGCACAAAACAAGGAAATTAGATTCAGTCATTAATTAATTTAGTGAATGTGAGTATTGGTGTCTGTATGACTCGCGAGTGTGTTGCGTCTGAGTGAATGTGCTAAATCATGGCGAGTTTATTATTTAAATGTGACGCAAGGAGGGAGGGAGGGTAGCCACGAAGAGAGTAAAAGAACACTTTCCTCTCCCCCCTCCAAAAAAAAAAAACAATTCAATTTCCTGGACATTGAGTGTGCAATGACCATCTACGAGTCTTCCATTTGTAAATTCAGAGTCCAAAAAGCACCATCTCATATTAAAATCTATAGTTCCATGATCGTGTAGAACCACGCAATCATATATAAAAATTATAAAACTACTCTATATCATATAACTACTCTATATCATATTATAAAACTACTCTATATCATATTATAAA
>BMAW01082015.1:263925-308275 GCA_019974015.1 Nephila pilipes | reverse complement strand
GTAATTTTTTATGTACTCAGTTTTTGCACTTTAAATTTATTTAAAAGTAGCATTGTAAACACTTTTATGTATGTAGTATGAAAATATTGATCGAACTAAAAACGATTAATAAGCATTTATGAACGAACTGTCTTATTCAAAGGCTATGTATCAAAAATGCTGTGTTAAAATTTCTTACCTGAATCAGTAGGAATTTTGATATAGGATTGTAACATAAATGATGGTTAATAATAATACTATATAATTTTACTCAGATAGAACGTTTCGTTTGATTTCGAGAAAAAATTTAAAAGGTGTGCAGAATTGCGTTAGAAAGATTTTTATTGAAAAGTAATATTATATTATTAGCACACATCATTCTATAATTCAAATATGGAGTTAGTTTATATTTTTATTGTCAAAAGGGTATTTTGAACAAATATAAACAAAAAATTAAAACTTTATGCAAAACATTGTAAATCAGAAGAACAAATATATATATTGTCATTTTGTAAAATAGATAATTCAGAATATACTCATATCTAAAGAATAGACTGTTATTGTTATAAAATAGCATTTACGGAAGCTATGGCATTTCGAGTTTCTGACCACTGAATTTGTCATTAAAAAGTCATTTTAATCTTCACTTTAAAGGCTATTTAAAAATCCTTCTACTCATTATATATTCTTAAAAATAATCTATTTGAGGCATAAACATTTGAGAAACCTATATATAAAATTTTAGGTTTATTGTTGCGTATCAGTTTGAGATATTGTGTTTCTCAGTAATGAAAAAGGTAAAAAACTTGTTTATAGATTCTTTTGGCCATAGAAAATTATGATCAAGTAATATATTAAATTGCTGCAAAATTCCCTACTTAAAGAACGTAGAAACAAAATTTGAACATATTTTTAAAAATTAAAGATTTAATTTTAATATGAAACAAATTTTCTTAAAAATATCGATATTTTACCAAACAATTTGTTTAGAATGTGTACTGTCATGTTAGAAACATTAGTATTGTCATTTTTTAAAAAAAAATGATGTTATTTCATACAAAACTCTTTTAAATATCTCCTAAACTAATATGTAACACTTTATGCAACTTATATTATAAATTATATAGCTTTATAAGAAAGTAAAGTATATTGACATGTAAGTTAATCGGTTGATCCTAGAGTTGTTGAAACTTAACAATATAATTTCAGTTAATATTCAATTCATATTCGATATTTGTAACATAATAAATCCCTCAATATTTTCATTTTGAATAAAATGGTTTTATCTTTTCGTCTTTTATTCTGCAAGAAGATATTTTTTTTCGCTGAAAAATGTGCTGGTGTCACAGAAAACAAAGACGAACAACTCATATTCGACGGACTACTCTTGCATCAACAAAGGAGATATTACCTTTTTAAGTACTTAAAAAATATTTACTTAAAACTTACAAATTTGTCCACATTCTTATGAAAGTAATAGCAAAACCACATATTAATAAAAACAGGCTTTTTTTTTACCATTTTAAGTTTTGGTAATTCGTTTTACATACAATCCCATTATGTAGTATTTGATTTTGGTTCTTATCACTATTTTTTCCGTCAAAGAATATTTGTACTTTTTATTTTCAATGATCTCCTATTCTATATACATCTCTCTTAATAAAGCCCCCACCTTATATTTAAATTTATCTTCACTCCTGAACATATTCCCTCTGCCTCATTTTTTGCTTCTAATTAAAGGAGTTAAGATTTAATGGATAAAACTTAGCGAAAATATTTTTTTCAGAGATTAAAACTTTTTTTCAGCTTTAAGTCAAACTATCCAAGGATTTATTGTAAAATTTTATTCATTACTAAGAAAGAACCAAGAAATCTGGTTAAAATTTACGCTGCAAATTAATTAATTCATATATATGAATTCTGTAAATTAAAGCAATTAATATTGATTTGTTTGGTTTCAAGAAACTGTAGAATGTAATGACTGAAGATTTGTAAACTTTTCATTGATACTAAATACAATCGAGATAGAAATTTAATTTTTAATAATTATTTATAAGACTTCTCTACATAGTCATCATCTTGAGTTATACATTTCTCCTAGCGTTTCTTTATTTTTCGAAGGCTGTCATTGTACAACTTTCCATACTGCGGAGTTAATTCAATATACAACTTCATGAAACCAAACAAATCAACATGAATAGCTGTAATTTACAACGTCATGTACTTAAGTTTTCATTAATATACAGAATAAATTTTATACAGATATCTCAGTTTGTTTCTAATAATAATTAAAGCTTTACAATATCTCCTCATATTTCCTAAATTTGAAAATAACACGTAAAAAGACTACTTTGTTTCCTTTTTACAATCTTCACAAATTTAAAAATCTTACCAGTTCAAGGATGGATTTAGAGAATTTAATTGTAATCACGAAAAACTTAATTCTGTTGAACGCTTATATAATCAATTACAACTAAATAACACCCTAAAATAACGAACTGTGTAATTGAATTTTTTCCTTCTTTTATACTCCTCTTTTTGGTCTGAATTGCAAATAAGCAGTCTTTACTTCACGAATTCTCAGCAATAGCTTATCTTAATAGTTCTTAATTTAAATATCAACCGTCGTAACAACACTACATGCTTCTCATGCGCCTAAACCTCATTATTAAACGACAATCAATCGCCTTTAAAAATCTCCTGTAAACCCATCCACTGCTAGGGCTTGTGTACCCAGTAGTTAGCAGCGTTGCTTTCTCACCTTCCTCATTAATCGCTTAACCAACACGCCTGCAATGATTTAAGTCGCTCTTATTCGACCGATCTGCCGAAATTGCGGAAGCTAAGCCGCGTTGTCAGATTACTTGATTGATTGACTCCGGAATTCTCGTAATGACTTTGGCAACCGCGCGATGAATCGCAGCGCCCCCTTGTGGTTGCTTAATGCGATTGGGGGATTGGATGATTTTGCTGGATGGCTTGATTGTGCTTGGGATGGTCCTGAACGCTATAGCCGGATGTATTTATAAAAAATATTTGAGATCGTGCGAGTGTGTGAGATTGGGGTACTTATGGAGTTTTTTATTGGACACAAAATGCACTTATTACTATAGTCGATGTTTGTAGTGAAGTAATTGAAATCTTGGTTGGAGGATATTAATTTTATTGCAATAAATAGAAATAAAATAAATAAAATGAATTGAAATTGCCTTTGATAATTTAATTTTAACCTGTACTAACTTTTTTCTCCGGTTGAGTTGTCGAAAAAGTAGAATTATTCAGACTGAATATTAATTAGCATAAAGTAAGCCCCAGGCTCCAGAGAAACAATTACTATGAAGAAAAGAAAACATAATATTAAAATTCCTCATACACTTTTATTTTCATAAGTAAAACATTGTTGCCAATGTTTAGAAACAAAAAGAATAAAAACAGACTGTGCTCCATAAAAAAATAATTATTAAATATTAAAATAAGAGCAAACAACGAATTATTAAAATAGGCAATTATTAAAATAGTGTTCTGTTAACGAAATATTAAAATAGTGTTCTGTTCGGATATTAAAATGAAATTGGACGATAAAATATATTTAAATATGTGTTAGCAATGTGAATATACTTCAAGCGAGCTAAATGTAATTATTACAATAATAATATATTATGCTGTCAATCTTTTGAACTTAACACCATGTATCCTTTAGTTTATGCCCACACCTTATAATTGACTCAGTTTTCTTAAAACAATAACATGTTTGCATATGTTAAATAAAGCATAAAAATATTTTTATAAAAAAATAGTTTATTACAAATGTTTTTTACAAATTTCGTACATATCATGCGCCCTACTTATGTTTTCCTCTAACTTGCTAATTTATACGAGATTTGATAGCATTACTCGTTTGTTTTCCACGAATGAGACAGTTGATGTCTCATTTAAAATACATGAAAAGCATAAAAAAAATATAAACACCTAATTTAAAAAATAACTGATATTCAATAGTATTAAATTAAATTTTTGTTCAGGTTAATAATGTTGCTTTTCACTTATAAGATTTTAAAAGTTCAATATTAAAATCTCATCTCTTACCGTTTTCATGTTTTCCAAATGATGTGTGAATTATCTTTAATGAAGTAAAGCAAAAAAATTTATTTAAGGTAACTAAAATGTTAAAAATTGCAAATCGTGCATTTTCTGATAAAAAAATAGAAGGTGCTTTGCTAAATTAATAGAATTATTATTTATGAGAGTTTGATAAATAGAAAGATCTAAAATTAAAACACAAAAATGTAAAGTATCTGTACTTTCTACTTTTTTTTTTGGCCTTTTACACAAATTGTAGATGTTTACGACTTTTGTACACTTTCCTGAAAATTTACTGTATTCATAGTATCAATATTTTCCATATTATGAAATGGTGATACAGTGATAGGTAGTAATCTTTTATAGTGAGTTGGTTGGTTGGTTTTATGAATGTCGCACTAGAAGCTACACGGGGGCTATTGTCGATGGAGCTCGTAATTTTCAACCTCGGTCAAGTGACGAGGATAACACCTGAACTGGTACCTCCCAGCTTTCCTCTTTATAATGAGAGTTATTTTTTTTACAAAATATTCAATAATTTTAGCTATGTCATAATATTCTGAGTAAAAATTAGAAATTCTAATCCATAAAAATGAGAAAAAAATCAAGTTTTATTATAGTTAAATTTTGAAATTAGAATTATTTTCCGTACATGGAATTTTATGTTTAAAAATACCCTTGCAAATTTTTCTAGTTATAGATGTAGTGGATGTACCTAAATGAAAGTTCACACTTACAAATATAAATATAGCAGCTGATTATTAATTGCTAATGCATATATACTTATGTTTGTAAATGCGATTTCTTTGCATGAACAGATACATAAATATACATATACTTCAGGGCTAATATATGATTTACACTGATTTTAAATTTAAATAACACTGTAAAAAAACGAGTTTCTTAAAAATGGGTTTTATTTCGAACTTCACACTTGCGTAACATAATTTTTTATACCTTAAATTTTAAGTAACATTCATCTGTCAGTAACATTCACCTATCTTGAAGATGGAGAGCAATATTACGAACATGAGTTGATGCCTCCCTGCAACGCTTCAGTAATAAAAGAAAAGATGGATTGACAAAGATGTCACCAGTTCAAAAAAGAGAGTTTAAGAAATGACCCTTTCACCTTGGCGACCATTTGGCAGCTTGGCGAGAAACTTGACTTAAAATTTAATTCTTTAAATAATTAGTTATAATCAATAAATTTTTATTAATTAAATTAATTTATCATATTATCATCCAAAAAATAGTAGAAAGAAAATTTCAGCCCAATTGAGTGCTTTAATATGGGAGAAAAAAAAGCTTTTAAAGTTTTGACCCAGACATAGTTGCAAGGCGAATAGAAGAAAGCCCACTAAATAAGGGAGCATTATTTTCACGATGAAAATAAACTCATTTTTTCTTGAGTGATTGTTATCTTAAACGAGTGAATAAAAATCAAAGAACATTTTAAGGTTACAAAATACTCAGAAGAAAACTTTAAAAATATAATAGATGCAAAACTCAGGCATTTTTTCAGATTGCGCAATAATTCCAAAAATAAATAAATAAATTGGCTGGCATGAAATTCTTATTACAGAGGCCCATTGTAGAGCTTAAATGTTTATGTTGGTATAGTAGCAAATAAATTAATCTTACGCATACATTATGGAACAAAGAAGAAAAAGATTTTATTGACAAAATGACGCTAGTAAAAACATTTGTTTGGCCATGAGGAAGAACAACAAACCAAAGTCCCTTGGTAAGTGATATGAACTCCCTTAACAGCAATTGTTACGTGACATCGTCTGTTTACACTCAATTCCAAATTATCGAGTAGTTTTTGAGTAAGAGTTGCTCCTCTACAAGGAGCTTCTGTTTCAGCTGTCTGGCGGTTTCTAGAAAATACGATCCTGCTGCCAGGCATCTCCCCACAGCATTCCATATATTTTCGATAGGATTTAAATTAAGGGAGCAAGCCGGCCAAACCATTGTGCAGATATCTTCACTTTCTAGAATATCCGCACCAGCAGAGTACGGATGTCCTGTGCGGACGCGCATGATCTTCCCCAAAAATAAAGTCTGGACAATGGCTCCTCGGATGGCCTGTGTGTGTGGAGGGGGATAATATCATCTTAGTAACAATCTTACTGTAAGCGAGCCGCTGTCAAAATATTTATCTTTGTACGTGGATTGAACATAATGCCTTTCTCCAACAGCATTCCAAAGGTCTCTTTTCCTGATGATAGTAGGATGAAACTGTGTCCTTATTATTGTGTCCTTATTGCTATTATATTAATTGGTGCTCAGACTGAAATGATCTCATCAATAAATAGAACATAATTACAATTATAAGATGTCCAGTCTTTGTGTTCTTGATACCACTGTAAACGGTGCCGCCGTTGGGGGTATTGTTAATGGTTTATAGCTTTCAGAATGATGGGAGAATAATCCCCTTTTTATGCTGATGTCTAGTCACAGTAAACCGTGATATCTGTCGTACGGTCGTTCTACACACTACGGATTAATGTTACCCAGAGTCTGTTTCCGTCCTTTTTGCCTACTAAACGACATACCGTCATCATTTGCCGCTGTTCTCCTCGGCCGATCGCCTCCGACCTTTCTTAAAGCTGTAACTGTCATTTGGAAGGTTTTTCAAATTCTTGAAAATGGATTTTTGTCGATTACAAGCTCTTGAGCAATGCTCGTCAAACTACGCCCCACTTAAATCTTGCAGATCCTTCAAAAAAGTATAAAGGTATCCTGATGGATTTTTGTAGTCATTATGGTAGTGCGATTTCACTTTTACTTGCAGGGAACATCCCCCCTTCTGATATCATAGTGCTGATAATTGCATATGATCACCCTTCTTCTAAGCTGCCTTTCGAGTGTACAGATAGCAAAACACCATTTTCAACAACTTCATGGTTGTATGTTGAAATAATGCATTTATTGATTACTTTTTGCTCACTAGTGTATATAAAATAAGTGAAATTTGTGCTGAATACAAGACGGTTCGCTGACATATCAAAAGCAGCCTCGTACCTCAGACACCAATTTCTAATTTTCATTTTCTTCAATTCCTTTGAAAAATAATTCATATTTGACCCTGATGGAAACTGTGATTTACAATAAGAGTATACCAATGTTTAAAACTATTTTGGAAAAAATTAAGATTAAAATGTCCCATCAATTTTTTAAAAAAAAACGCTGTAAGCATTTAAAATATATTAATACTTGATTTCAATAACTAATTCAGTTTTAAACGTAACCGTATCAAAATACGTTACATATATATTGATTTGTTACATTATGAATATTAATGTACTTACTATTGCAACATAGTTTTAAATGCTGAAAATGTCAAGTGGTGCTTGCATTAAAATATTGTAAATACTGTATTGTAATCTAATAAAATTTATCATGAAAAGACAATAATAAACCCTTTAAAATTCTAGTTGAATTTTTTTCTTTTCAAAATATAAACAAGAACACTTATTAATAAGTACTGTTTATAAAACATTATTATAAAGAAACTTAAAAGTATACAAATAATATATATTTTTGCCAATTTTTTCACTATTTCAGGTCAGTCATTCATAACTTTACCACACTATTTTGCTATAAATTTTGAAAAAATACTTTTGAAGTTAATATATTTAATGTTGATATTGTAAATCAAACACTTTCTTTTATTTCTTTCACGATTTAAAACTGATAAATAAACAATAATTGTAAGAACTTCAAACAAAAACACTTTAATAACTTTGTACATAAATTGTTTAGCCCAAATATTCTATTTTCCTAATCAAATATTTTGTCTCCACAAAGTTTCACTCTTCTAGTTCTCTCTTCATTAGTTGATTTGCTTTCAAGAATTCAAATGCCTCATCAATGTAAATCTGTTTTTGTTAAAGTTTTCTATCAGTCGATGGAAAATTATATGGAAAAGAAAGTTTAATTAAACCTCCCATTTATGTGCCCATTTCACTCAAACGAAACATATCTAAGAGCAATTAGTTATATTTCAGATCCAAGTAAAACTTTGAAAACACATTATATATCTCAATTTCGATTAAGCAAATGTAATTTGACATTCTAACACAAGCTGTTGATTAAATTTTTAAAAAATTAATTAATGTGTTTGGAAAATTCAAATTTGTAATTTGTTAATGGATCTTGGTGATTTTCAGTTGTTACTGTAAAACGTTTTGTTAGAAACATTCGTATCTTAAACAAATGAAATACAAAGATAATTTAGAAAAATAGTTATTATAAGAACTTCTTTTGAATAAATCTGCAGTAAGTTGATAAACATACCCTAAATAATTTCACTTTTAGTCGAGTACTGTAGTGATTGCAATTCAGATATTATTTAAAGAAAAATCTATTAGATAATCATTCAGTATTAGACATAATTACTCACATTCAGACATAATCACATTTGACATAATCTCACATAATAGACTTAATCATTCAGTGCAAATATCAGTTCCAAAATCTTTAACCATTTTATTCACAGTTTGGATAAGCTACGAGTATACCAAACATTAGTAGAATGGAGCCGATAACAAATCGCATAGATAACTAAATGTTACATTAAGGAATTTTACTCATTTAAGTAAATTTAAGAAAACTATTCAATATCACTAAGGATCCGACTCCAGTAGACTTCAAGTGACGCGATCCGAACCAAATATTGACTCTTAATATATTGTTTCACAGTTGTTGAAGCCAATAGAATGTTCTTAAAAAAGTATGTGAATGTCTATCTATCACTCTCTATATCTTTCTATTCCCTGCAGTTCTTTTTTATAGCTAAGCTGTTACGTATTTCTTTCATTATCTTAACCTACAGCCATCTTAAATTCTAGTTAAATAGAACACAGTTCAAAACTTCAAATGAAGATAAGTAAAAGCGGGACATTAATTAAATCCCTCGTTCTGATTCAAACACTTTAAGATAAAATCAGATTCAAATTTTGGTACTTTAACTAAGAGTCGTTTCAACCTAAACGATTAATTACAATGATTCAATCTAATTTACATTAATATATCAGTTTATCGTTATCCTCTATAACTCCTTTTCTCTTTCCTTACAATTCTGTTTCCCCCATATATCACTATCTTTAATTCAATCCACTACACATATTCATCTAATTTACGTAATAATATTTCGTTTTAGTTGGGGAGAAATAATAATTTTAAATAATTCACACACACACAAATTACCAAAAAGTCCAGAGGTTAGAGAAGGGAAAATCGTGAATAACTCACTGTCGTAAAGCCAATTTACATATGGCATGGTTCTTTCATAAGATGAAATTCTCATATCAAACATAATAATAATGTAATATCCAGATGTTAGGTCAAAGGATATGCACATGAAAACCTATTGCAAGGTCACTGGAAATTACATTGCTCAATTTACAATATAACTTATTAATTAGAGCCCAGAAATAAATCATTTCAAATTCAACATTTTTGTGATGATATGTCATATTCATACTAAGGTCTTATAAATGTATGTAAAGAATATCATAAGACTAAACAGACATAAATTTTTTTGTACATAACATGTTTCATCGTTACTGACTGACTAATGAATTTCTTCTAAATGGAATAAAAAGTATCGACTAAACAAATAATTATTATTCACACAAAATATGTTTTATGAATTAAAATCCATTTTATTTTGTTTTAGGCATTAATTTGCTATTCGGTGAATATTCTAAAAATTATTTTAAATCATCTAAAATATCAATAAAAATTGTTTGAAAAATGTCCTAAGAAAACAATGCTTAGTTACAGATATCAATTAAATTATTAAAATTTAGATGCTAGAGCGCCATTGGTTGATAGATACAGGGTTATTCAAAATGATTAATCTGATTTCAAAATTCCATATTTTTAAAAATGAACGACACAGAAACACAGAATGACAAATAATACATGAGTACAAACGAAAACTGTGGAAGGCTTATATTGTGAAAAATAGATGATTCTCGTGTGTGTTTTCGTGAAGATATTTCCCAAAAGCTGTTTTAGATGCTTTCAAGGAGTCACTTTGGAGTTGAATCGATGGCAGTGGACCAGATAACTTGATGTTACACAGCTAGCCGCCTAAGTCACCTGATATGTCCCCATGCGATTTCTTCCTTTAAGATTTGTGAAAGATAAAGTGCATGCGCCACCATTACTCACAAGTGTATGTGAAAAGCATCAGATTTTTGTTGCTGTATTGGGAATTACAGTTGACTCTTTACAACGTTTTTGGCAGGGATTTACATAATGAATTGACATTATACGTGTAACTAATGGATATTATATAAAACACTCTTAAAACAAACATATATATTTTCCCTTTGAATGTATAACATATCTCTTAATGTAGTTTAGTTTTGTCATAATTATTCATGTATAACTTATATCGTTATATTATTTAATCATGAAAATATAGAATCTTGAATTTGGATAATCCCTTTCGAATAATCATGCATATCTCGTAATACTTTTACGTAAATGCGCCGCATTAATAATAAAAGTAGTATTTTCACTTAAAAATAAAATATTCATAAGATACAAAACGAATAAAATAAAAATTCTTAACGACACATAAAGAAAATGATACGTTTCATAGATTGATTTGAAAATAAGAAGCATGTTTATTATTTTAAAATGTTTTGTTTATTACAATTTTCAGGAATTAAAAAAAAGGGAACTCGAAATTGAATTTTAGATACATCTTTGATAAATTTGAACATTATTCAATAAAAGAGCTTTTACGCAAGTATAATGAACGACTGGTTACTTTTTCTTCAAAAATAAATCACATTCGTTCTGTAGCACCTAATGGCTTCCATTCAAAGGGAATTTTTAAATGCAATGTAAGAGTAAGATATCACTGTATAGGCTATTGAATTCATATGAAATAAATCAGATTTGCCTGATTTTTTTTTCCTTGGACGTGGTATGCATCACTAATTATGATTCTTATTCATCGTTATTGTTAGTTATCGTTTTCGGAGTGAGCTCTAAATTACCAGTAATGAATCGATTTAAGACCTTTTTTATTTGTTTGTTTTTCATGAGATATTTTTTCGTAGTTATTTTGCTCTTTTTTCTAATCACGATAGAAATATACGAGAATGGTTCGTTTACGATGCAAAGATGGATTTCTTTCTATAAATTGATTAATGGACTTGAATTTTTTCCTCTTTTGTAATTTGGTTTTGTTACGATAATTGAGAGATAGAAGCAACCTATACATTATTTTCGGTAGCTTATTAAATTAAAGTATGAAAAGAAATACTTTGGAAAGAGTAAAAATTTAAGATTTGATCATGCAATTTATAGAGAAATATTACATCTTCATAGGTTCTTGCGAAATTAGTTAAATGAGTCTTGAGAAGGAAATGAAAACTAAAATTATCTTTCATTATTTTACTTTGACCTCATTAAAGTCTATATGTATTAAAAAGTTAAATTAATACTGTTCCCAAAGGAGAATAAGTTTTATTTTTCAAAATGATATTGAATCTCTCGTCTTAGGACATGTTTGGAATATTGTTCCTAGACTTTATTAGGGCTATTGTCCTTCAACTAAAATTTTTGGCTCGTTCTATGATGTTATTTGTTTGAGAACCTCTACTTATAAGTAAACCTTGTGTAAATTTGTAACGTAGGGCTTTTCACGATTTTCTCTTCCTTAACTTTTGAGTCTTTTTGGTAATTTGTGAATTATACAAAATGATAATTTCATTACAACGAAAATGACGCATGATTAGGTAAATTAGTTAAAGATAAAAATGATAGCGAATTCCATTAGAGGTAGTGATAAATAAGTGAAATATAATTAAAAGGAAAGAGAAGAGAGATTGAGGACAACGGCAAGCTGGTATATATTTGTGAATTGGATTGAAACGTTGAAATTAATCGTTTGAGTTGCACACGAAACTGGAGTAATCTAGAAGAACTTGAATCGGAATGACTAGTTTGGTTGGCTAAGATTTTATTATAAGAATATAAACTAGGATTAATTAAGTTAAGCCGGATTTGAGAGAGAGAGAGAGAGAGAGATTTTGTATATTCCATGGTAGGAAAAAAGGTGTTTAGTCCTTCTCTTACATATTTTCAAATGGAGTTTTGAATTTATTGATTGTTTATTTGATTTTTATATGGCTGTAGAGTTAAATAATGAAGGAAATACATCCCAAACATTGCTGAACTGAAGTGCTGCAAATAAGATAGATAGGATACTGATATTGAAAGTGTTCTATAAGCACAAAGAGTTTGAAGTTTAGTGGAAGAGCAAATTGTGAAAGTGTCAGGAGATCATACAGTCGTCTAATAGTGAGATTGGAATTAAATCCAGCATAATTGTTCCTGACTCTGTTCCACTTGGAAATTATATAGATACTCGTAAATAGACACAAAAGGGATTCTGCCTACATGAGGCGTAGTTAATATACCCTTGAATTTGCTTCAATTAAGAATTTGAGGCATCGACGATAAGTGAAAGTTCAATCAAGAAAGAACCAGTACAGAAAATCAAACCGTTACTTATTCTACTCTTAGAATGATCCAGAAATTAGATAGTATCATGAGTATGTAGCTAAAACCTAACTAAGAAAATAGATAGTATCATGAGTATGTAGCTAAAACCTAACTAAGATATTAGATAGTATCATGAGTATGTAGCTAAAACCTAACTAAGAAATTAGATAGTATCATGAGTATGTATCATGAGTATGTAGCTACATGAGTATGTAGCTTCACACGTCCTCAACAAAATCGTATTCGAAAATTCTACCTTATCTTTATAATTCTAAAAGTGAATCTGAATTGAGATCAATTATATCGGATCTAATTCCAATCTGACTATCAAATGACCGTTTAATCTCAAAGCACTAAAAATCGTGCACGATATGCTCTGTCTTCGAAACTTCAATCTCTATGCTGCTTATAAAACTTTTCAATCTCGCTTTTAGATATCTTCATTCACTACACCTCAATATAGCAATAGCGGTTTATGTATAAGTAGAGGTTCTTATAGCAAATGACATCATGAATAAATCCCAAAAAGAATCTTGAAGCCTATTACAAGACATAAACAATCTTTCGTTAAGTTCTTTTTCTGCTCCAAAGCATTGACGATCTTCTACTGATATGCGTATTGCACATTAATCACCGATGTGTTAAATACATATTTGCTTAATTGTTTACATGTCTTTTATTTATAATATGTCGGTGGTCCTCACCACAAGTCTAAACTAATAACGACAGCAGTAAAGCTCTTAATAATTGGTCCGGTAAAAAATTTCTTTTTGCCTCAGTTACCTAAAGCCGAATGTAAGGCACAGGTTTGTGCATCCGCTAGTAGAAAGATCAAATCTACAATCGCAAATAACAGTATCGAGCAATTTTTACTTCAGAATAATATTAATAATTGATTTTTATTGTTCAAAAGAAAATATTTGTGCAAAAAATGAGTATAAAATAGCTATAGTGATTCATACTAGTTCAATGATCATTGTTTTTTCATAAATAAATATTAATAAAAATGAAATATGAATTTTTCCTTATAATTAATTGCAATAACAGATAGAGATTATTCCCTTATTATCAATTCAAAATAGTACTTCGTACAGCATACAAAGTGTGGCTATTAAATAACTAGACTGACACTGTGTAAAACATTTTATGTTAATTTCATATCTATTTAGTTATAATCACCTTCAATATGCATCTATCTTCTGTACGTACAACGATCCTTGCGAATCTTCCATTGTTCGAAACAGGACTGGAAGTGTTCCGTCAGCTCTCTCAGGACGCATGCCACTTTCTCTTTTATAGCTTTAATGGATTCAAATCTTGTTCTTATTAATGCAGATTTAACCTTAGGAAACAGATAGAGTCACTTGGCGCAATATCCATCGAATAAGACGGATGGTCTAACCCTGGGATTCTGTACATGGCTAGAAACCTCTTGACAGGCAATGCGGAATGACCTGTCCTTCCACAATTTGATTCATTTTTTCTTTGTTCTTTCATGGAGTTCAGCAAGTGCGTGAAGGTAGTAATGTCGATCAATAGTTTTTTTTGAGTTTCCGGTAACCAGTGAACGTATACGATTCCATGAATATAACGAAAAAAATCTTCATTGAGTTGAATATCGATGTGCTTTTTCGAGCCTTTTTGGTCTTTGTAATGATGAGCTCTTCCAGTGCATGGATTAGAGCTTCGTTTGAGGATCATAAGTAAAAACTACGCTTCTTCGCACGTTATTATCATTTCCAATAAGTTTCATTTACTTCCTAAGGCATTCAAAGTGTAAATTATAATATTTTTACGAGGTTCTTGTTGCTCAAACATGATAAATTTATTCACCATTTTGGCACACACTTTTTGCATGTTAAAATTGCTATGTAAAATTTGCCATACGGATTCTTTGACAATTCCTACAATCTCAGCAATTACACGAATACTTAAACGACCTTCATATCGAACCAGATTACCGAATTTTTCGATATTGTCATCTGTTTTTGATGACGAAGGGAGACCGGGCATGAATCCTCTTCAACGTTTTCTCTGCCATCTCGAAAACGCTTAAACCACTCAAAGACAAGTGCACTCGATAAACATTCGTAATTAAATACCTAATTAAATTAATTATAAGTTTCAGCAGTGGTTTTCTAAGTTTGATGTGAAATTCCACAGCAATCCGTTGCTCACATCTTTTTCCCTGTAAAAGAAAATATAACTCTATTGGAAAAGAAGACTACGGGTATACGGATCTGTTTACAGAAACGAGAGGCCATGCAATTAAAAAGAGAAGGCTTCACGCTAAACAACTGTCGGTCGGTGCCATTTGGCACTTCCAAACGTCTTCTGTAGAAGTGTCAGTCCTGTTATTTATATCTACACCTCTTATTTCTTAATCATTAGCATTTTTCAGTGATTATAGACATATTTAGTAAAGACGTATCACAAACAAAACGAAGTGTCTTTGTAAAGTATATTTTCAGTTCTATTCAAAATTCAGAGCTGTATTAGTAAAGCAAAATATACGTGGAATACTCTGAAAATTTTTAATAAGTTTAACTAGAGTGTGAACAATTTTGTCGTTTTTTCCTCCTAGGGATCGATTGCTGAGAACTCGAAGATATCGTTCCAGAAGTCTGCATATACCAGTGAAGTTGTGAGTTTTTTCTTCTTATTTGCACTTTTTATGGTTCTTTAAATTAGAGCACTTTTTCATAGTCTTTTCAGATCAACGAGATTACAACCAGTAAAAGAAGAAATCAATCTATATATACTAATAATACTAAAAATATAATTACAATAAAGAAATAAATATCTTTCAACTTATATTTAGTTCTATTTGGTAATAACAGATAGTACAAACTTCTAAGACAAATTCTGGAAATTTGAACGAAATGCATTTCTCAAATCGGCACACAATATTCTTTTACATTTGAAATATTTGTCGCATAGGCATGCATGAAAAATGCAGAAAAGTTTCCTAAAAATATATTTCTCCGAGTTTTCTGGCAGAAATACCTGGTTTCATAAAATATTTATGATGACAAAAAATAAATAAAAATATTCGAAAGTTTTTAGGGAAAAAATGCATTTTACAAAAAAAAAAAATATGTTGAAAGATATATTTTTCAAACGAATAGTATTTTTTCCCTCTAAAACGCACGAATTTGCTTGAGAAACCTACAAAAGAGGATATTTTTCCCAAAATACGTTCTTTGTTATCCGATTCTTTAAAAGAATTTTGAATCTCTGGCTGACTCAAACTGGATTTTTAAATGGATTTTGGTATTTATACAGAGCTGGTTTCTCTAACCTAACATAATTTATACTACAAAACAGAACGTCTATGAAATGATTGATGTTCTCACATTCAATATTTATATCTGAAATCGTATTTTGATATAAAACAGTTCACTTACTTGGAACTGTAAATTTACTTCCAGATGTAAAATTGGAGGAAGAAACCAAAAAGTATACTTTTATATTCTATTTATTAAGATATAAACAATCATATTAGAGGCAATATCGTTTGTAATAAAATCATATTAAAGTCTCTATTTTAATAAGTATATATTTGCGTCTTTTGTGTAGATTTAACTAAATCCAAATCATCGTGATGCTTTTTTCATGGTATAAAATACTACGTAACAAAAATCGCAAAAAACAAAGTTTGAACATGTATTCGCAACCAATTAAAACGTTTAAACCTTGTACCATATCAAGTTTAATAATATCTAATCGCACACAAATTACGATTTTATGAAGAAATAACTAAATTTAAGCTTTTTAACAGATAAACATTTTTTAGAAAAGATTAATATAACTAGTTTGTTACATACCATCAATACTCCTTATTTTTTGGCTGCAATATTAGTTTTGAAGCCCACTGATTCGAAAATAAATGGAGTTCGTAAAAAGAATATATAATTTTCAACAAATAACTCAATCATTTTTGTATATTACCGTCAGTGTCCTTTACATTTTGATAGAAATAATTAACTTTAACGTTCCCTGATGCAAAAATAAATACAATTCTTAAATAATCAGATACATTTTCATAAATGACTTAAATGATTTTCATCTAAGGGAACTGCATTTAAATAATACGATTTTGAATTGTGATAGAAAAAGTACCAAGGAAATAAAATTGGCTGGTACGTATTTTTATTCAACATTCATTCGATGCATCATCGTTTATCGTATGTTTTAAGTTATTTACCTGAAAATATTATGTCATATTTTTATTAACCAAATGACCTTAACTCAGAAAAAATATATACCTTTCAAAACTTATATTATATCTATTTTCTGTTTTACGATTTTAAAGCATATTTGTTTTATAAGCACTACTACCAAATGCATTTGTAAAAGGAATAGTATCTAGAAATAGTTATTCAAAATCCAAATAATCTTGCTGTTTAAAATAGGACATTGTACATTTATTAAATCATCTTTCATTGGAGGTAAAAGAACAGAAAAAAGACAATTACTATTTGGTTGAAAACAAGTGATTTTGTTTATCTTTACAGAAACCCGTAAATAGCTCGTGTATTTTGATGATAAAATTATGCTTAAAACTCGTATGCCCTTTTTTAATATGTAAGGACTAGACAAATAAAGTAATAAAGTTTTACAAAACAATAGCCAGAATTAGTTTTAATTAGTGAAGAATAATATAGCGTAATATAAACGGTAATTACAAATTTCTATCATAATATATTTTAGTAATAAATATAGCAATAATTTCTGAAATAATTTTATACCTCTTTACTTTTATTTCTAAAATATTATAATATGGGGATTTATGAAATCAAATGATCTAAAAAAAGTACCATAACTGACTACAAATTGTTATTTTATTATTACAGATTAAACGTTTACTGTAATAAGAGGTAATTCCTGAGAATTTTTTTATCATTTTGGTTCTTTGTTATAGTTCCATGTTGTTACTATTCCGAATTCTTTATTCATTGCTTATCCATAAAACCATTTACCACAGCGAACATCCACAATATCCCCCAAAATATCACCTTTATTCAACAGTATTCTTAACAGATACGTCATATTTATGCAAACAGTAATTGAGTTGACGCACGAAAGATTATTCACTTCACGAAACTTGTATTCAATGAAACTCAGATAGTTAAACTCTCAAAGGAAACAAAAGTGAATAGAATTCCCTTTCACCTAATTATTACACAGAAACCACGCTTTGGTATCGAACTCAATTTCTTGTTCGACTTCCTACACCATAACTTTGCACGGTAATTGAAACTTCGATTGAATCGGGTCTACAATCCGAAACGTATTTCGTTCAATTTACTTCTCTGGTATACAGCTAATCATGAGTTTAGACTCGTAATTCCCTCTAGAGAACAAACGCCGATGGATTTTAAATTGCGTTGATTTGGCAATCGGCATGTTTGAATTCAAGAATATAGTTTTGTTACTTTGAGTTCATGATTTCCTTTTGAGCAAAATTTTCAGCCCATTTTCTGGTTCTTTTAGAAATGCTTATCATCTTCCACATTTTGTTATTTACATTTTTCCGAACCACTGTGCATAATGCAATTTTTCCTATGTTACCTTTATATTAGTTATAATTACAGAACCATAAGAGAGCTTCTGTTATTTTAATTAGACAATAAATATTCAAATAAACATCATTCGGTTGAATGGTTAATATGAAGCTCTTAAAAGTATACTAATTTCTTTTGCTGTATCTTGGAACAAAAGATGAAACTGTCTAATTTAGAATATGCAAATATGATATTTAATACGTATATAACATGATTAGTACAATTATCTTGGGGAAAATGAGAACGTTATACACGTGTTAAATTAAGTACATTAATTAATTTCACTGATACATTTTACAAGAGCCATTTACTTTATTGCATCCCTAAAGTGTTTTTATAAATAGATATGAATCTTTGATACCAGGGGAGAGTTTCAACTTTTACAAATCTAGTTTGGTTGTTGTAAAAATATTACTAAGCAGTTAAGGTTACATTTATTTTATCCCGTTAGTAACACAATGTCTCATTTTTCTTATTGTTTACATTTTATTAAAAATAATATTAGAGTTTTTATTAATGGAATAAAAAGTTGAATCGTTTATTTAGAGTACTGAAAAATATACATGTAAATTTGTTACGAATAAAACACAAGTAATTTGCTTTAGAAAATAATTTTTCAAAATAACAAAATTGTATATTAATTTAGTCAGAAACCAAATTGAAGATGCACGATTAAAATATATATATATACTCGTATTTACTTAAAATCAATTGATTTTGTGTTTCATTATGATATTTCTCATTTTGTATACACTAAATATTATATAATGTATTATTTTATGTGAATCATTAATTTAATGGTCTGTATTTCTTAACATTTAGGATTTTAATTAAAATATTTAATTTTTTAATTTGACTAATAGTAGAAATTTTTTTATCAGAATAAAATTTTTCAAAGCTTTAATGCAATTAATAAATTGGCTTTGTCGTCCAAGTAGTTAGAAAACTTGGATGGTTTCCAAAACACACTTAACTTAAACAATATCTAACACATGAAAAATCTCAGAAGAAATTCTCTAAAAGAAAGAAAGAGAGAGATGATGAAGCTTTAAATCTCTGCAAGTAAAATTTTCTGATTCTTAGGTGGAGAGCTATAAAGCATGTATGTCCCAACAAAATTTCAAAAACTTGGAAGAGATAGAGTCAGAGATTATAATCAGAAGTGATGAGACACAAAAGTTTTGAAAACTTCATAAAAGCTTTTAAGGAAGTTTATTGAGGCTAAAATAATCTTGGAAAATATTTTTTAAAAATATTATTTGATTAAGTAGCCCAATTAAATTGTACAAATTTACTTTTGACTTTACCCACATAAACTTGGTGTTATTAAATAAAATTGAGATAGAAATATGATGAATAATAACAATGGAAATTAAAAAAATCTATAATTCAAGCTTTACTAATAATGTTAAACAATATGCAAAATTAACACATAAAAAGACGTTCTTTGGGGTCAAAGTAAGTAAATAAGGATAATTTTGAGATTATAAATGTACGAGTATTTTTTATACTAATAGAAACCTCTTATTTCATTTAAATTCATTCAATAAAAACCCTCATCAATTAGATAAAATATTTAAACACCAATTTTAATAATTTTGATATTTTAAAATTTAAGAGAATATTTTAAAACTTTTTGCATTAGGAACTATTACCTAAATTTAGATTTTCTTTTTGAAACACGTTCTAGCTTTTGTATGAGATTTTTAATTTTTAAATGAAAGGAATATTAGTTCAAAATTTAGCTCCATGAATAGAATTTAATGCTTTTTTTGTTGTTTGCATGATAAACAAAATACTTAGGAAATGTATGCAGCAACGTTTTAAATGGGATGTTTACATTTAATATAAAATTATACAAAAATATTTTATATGAAATTATCATTACCTTTCCTTTCTCATTTTCTTCAGTTGGTACTCTAATTAAATTTGCCTCTAAATTTCTCGAAATATTACTTAAATAACACCTGAATTCAATATTTAAAATAAAAGAACATTCCCCGATGAAGCGATTTCCCCTGTCTTTCTTTGTAGTGTGTTTTATTTGTTCGTAAAAATATTCAAATGTGTCTATTACTTCAACTCGTATAAAGCAACTTTTCTTTCTTTATTATTTTCGATAAGAATATTAAGTTATTCTTTTTTAATTATAAAAGAGTTTTTAAATTAAACATTCTTTGCTTCCGAAATATAAATATTAATCGAACAATTTTTCAGTTATTCGTATTCTCTAAGATTCCATTGTTATTTACATTCACAATTTCAGCAATTTATTATTCATTGTTATTACTTTAGAAATAAAGAAATTGGAATGAAATTCATTAAAACTGGAATTGACAAATTTGCAAATCAGTGGAACACAAAACACAAGACGATATTTAATCAAAAACATTCTAAATAATTATTTCTCTTCGTGGAAAAAGAAGGAGATGTTAATTGAAAGAGACAATAGTTTTAAATTGAAGAAACAGATTGAAACCTTAAAGTTCGAAAGAATGATAATAAGAAATTTTCAAACAAAGAAAGACCTTACAAGGGAAACAGATTTTGTGGCAGGAGGTTTTAAAATAAAAGTTATGTATTTATTATTGCTGTATGAAATAGTATTGCTACAAACTTTATGTATATATAGAATTACTTTTATTCTATACATTTTGTTAAGAATAAAAATGATTTATCGATGCCTGTACGCGAATTCTGATTTCTTTCATAATAAATAGTTTGATAGTTTTTATGTAAGGCTATCAATAACTATAGAGGCGGATGCAGGGGGTATGCATTGAGGCAATTAACTTCCTTCATTACAATTTCACTCATAAAAAAAGCCATACATGGGCAGGAAATCTTAACACTGTTTATGGTGTGGTTTTTCTTCAAATCTGATTGTTGTATTTAAGCACAATATAGGGGCGTTGTAGCCTAGTGATCATGAACGTGGACTGGTGGTCAGCATTGTTTTTGTCGAGTGGCGAATTCAAGCCCTGATGTCACAAGGACCCACCGTGGGGCAATAAATCTAGTCTAGACCCCAAGTTCTCCCGCTGGTGGTGTGTGGTAGTTTGGAGAGAGAAGTGGCATTTCAGGTGACGTCTTCGTCACTTCACCAAGGCCCAAAATTGCGAGGACCGTCGTCAATAGCTCTCGTGCTGCTTCTCAGTATGTTAATAAACAGTCTCTCAATCTAAGTACAAGCCCGAACTAGCTATGTATCGTACTGTGAAATTTTAGTTCTCGATTTGAATTTGATTTTTGAGTTAATATTTAGTTAATTTATAGGTTAAGTCTTAAAAGGTATCATGGATGAAAAATCGCTTTATGTAAATTGTAATTCTAATGTTGTTAAGAAATTAAATTATATATATATATATATACTGCTGTTTGTAGAAAATGCAACACCATGAAAGAATCATCAGAATCAAATGAAATTTAATGCAGAAACGACTTGTACTGATACAAATAAATGATGAAATTTTCAAAACAAAAGAAACAAATTAAGCGTCCGAAATCAGTATTTGGTGCAGCCACCATGCGCTGCAATAAGTGCTGCTATACGACGTGGCATGGAGTCAAACAGATGTTGAATATCTGCTTGAGGAAGAGAATTCCATATCGCTTGTATGCGCAACCAAAGTTCGTCTTTGGAAACTGCAGGACGCGGATCACGAGCGAGACGCCGACCAACCATATCCCGCACGTGCTCAATAGGCGACATATCCGGTGAATAAGCAGGCCAAGGAAGAAGTTGCATGCGTTGTGCTGAACAGAAGTCTCGAACAGTCCGCGCAACATGTGGGCGTGCATTATCCTGCTGAAAGATAGCTCCAGGGATGCCTTGAAGGAAAGGAACGACTTCGGGCTGTAGCACTTCACGGACGTACCTGTTGCTATTGAGATTACCCTCAATTCGTATCAAATTGGAGCGTCCATGATACGAAATCGCACCCCAGACCATAACTCCGGGTGTTCGACCACTATGTCGTTCAATAATACACTCAGGAAGGCAGCGTTGACCGGCATAACGTCTAACACGAACACGGCCATCATGGGTCCACAAATTGAAGCGTGATTCATCTGAAAAGACAACTTGGTGCCAATCAGCTCGCCTGTCTCTGTGCTCAAGAGCCCACTGCCGACGCAGCCATCGATGATTCGCCGTGAGGGGAATCCTGTATAAAGGCACCCTTGCACGCAATCCACGGCGCAGCAGACGACGACGAATTGACGAAGCCGACAATTGTACACCTGTAGCAGTAGACCAACGTGCTGCCAGCTGCCTGGAGGAAGCTGTGCGATCATTCACCGCCATGCGGAGCAGGTGTCGATCATCGCGCTCTGACATCACCTTCTGTCGTCCAGTGCCTGTTTTTCGAGTTGTTCGGTGCTCGTCGGTCCACTGCTTCCAAACTCGCATCACTGTGGAACTGTTCCGCTGCATACGAGCTGCTATTGCGCGATAGGAAAATCCTCCTTCTCGAAGGCCGATTATCCTCCCTCGTTCAAACTCCGTAAGTTGCTTGAATTTCTTATTCTTCCGTCGTGGAGGCATACTCAGGTCTCACTAAACGTTTGCCACTAACAAATAATCATAGACTTTTTTCAACGTCCCGCTACAGCACTTTATTTATACGCTTTCAGCATCAATTCAGAGGGCGCTGCGCGGGCCGCGCACGCGCGATGGCTCTGAAACTTTATTAATTTGCATAATATCCTATAATTGACATTTGCTGCGAATTTCATTTGATTCTGATGATTCCTTCATGGTGTTGCATTTTCTATAAACAGCAGTTTATATATATATATATATATATATATATATATATATATACTGGAAACACTATTCCTGTAATTATTTATGGCGTCAATAGGGAAACCATTATTATAAAAATGATCACTTTAGTTATATATTTCATTAGCTGCACAACAAAGAAAACTTATCTATGGTAATATTTCACCAATGATAAGTTTTCACCTATGATCGTTTTCGTGTCCTAAGAAGTTTTTTTTTAATTACTTCTGGAAGATTTAATTTGTAAGTAAGCATCGTAGTAATAATTTTTTTTAGAATTGCTCTTTCTTGTTGTGTCTAATTTGCATTTAACAATTTTGCAAATGGTATGGAATACATTACTGAGCAAGATTGCCAATGAGAAATAGGATTCTCTTTGAACCATTAATTAAATAACAATTAAAATACCAAATTTGCCCCGTAATGTAAAGAAAATAATTTTATAAATACTTGACGAAAAGGTTCAGAAAACAGCGCCAATACCACCATTCACATCTAAGCAGTGAAAATGTGTTATATGTACAAGGAAAGAATTTAGAAAATATGATGTGAGATGTACACATTTGTACAAGGCACCACAAAATTATTTGAAATAACTGTAAAAATAAATTTTACAATTTTCAGGAAAGATGTAATTCTTATAAAATGTTTAATCTTATATATATATATATATATATATATATATATATATATATTTCTATACCTTTATCAAATCTACAAAATAAACTTCTGTAAGTTGGTTGAAATTACGCCTTCGATACCATTATCCTTTAAGGTTAAGGACTAAAGATAATTAAATAAAACACAATTAAGTGTTAGGAATTATTTAAGGGTAAAAATATACCCCATTCCTCGCTGTCAATTTCGTGAATGCTCTTTCAATTTTTTTTTCTTCTTCCACGGAATAACTATGTTGCATTATTTTTCAATACGTATTTTTTAAATGTATATATATTATTTCATACACTTATTCTGTTATTTAATTTCATAAAACGTTCATTCGTCCGTTCAAATCTTTGTTTTCTACCTTAGATGTTAATTTAACGTAACACATTATGTATCACCTTAGCCCATTTTCTGGCGCTGTAATAGCGATGGGTGTTTAAAAAGTAAGCTCGTCACAACAATAGAGAGTTGGGTTTTTTTTTCAAAGTGAATGTTGAGTTTGAAAAATAAACGCATGATATTCTTATCTTGAGAATATTCCATCCAATGAGAAATATTCCATTCATTGTGAAAATTTTTAACTATTATGAAATATTTTATCTAGTGAAAAATAATTTATTTTTAAAGAAGTATTCTTATCCTATGAAATATTCCCCAATAATGTTGGATTTCAACGTTGCTTCAATTATTCATTTCTAATTTATCTTGCACTGTTATATTAAGGAATTAAGTTTAGTCAACTTTGTTCTTATGGTCAATTATTGAATTTCATGTGCTACAACACACACTGTAAAGTACAAGACAGCACTTTGTTTCAGTCTCCTTTATCATTTAAAATAATTGTCAACACGAAATACAGCCTCGAACCACTTTTATATATTGCATTGAGTTTTCTGTAATAGAAATTCAAACCCGCACTGATAAAAGTAAATTATCTCGGAATACACATACTTATCACTAAGTTTCACTTAAAAACTTGAAAGAAACCAATACTTAACTTTCTTACTTTGACAGATTCTTAAAAGCCGATAGAAATATACTGAGTTTTTCTTAATCACTCGTTTGAAAACGAATTCAATTTCTTTCTCAAGAGGAATACTGGGTATAAAAAGATTTGTCGAAATAGTTTTAAAACGTAATGACGTCAGCTCAGCTTAAGGCGACTTGCTTGAGTAATTCAATTTCTTTGTGGAATGGTTCTTTTGCTTCATCTACGAAAATAAATTTTCGGAGGGAAAAAGGTGTAAGGTTTGAGCACATCAAAGCAATGCGTTAAAAACTTTTTTTTAATGTATTATGTTCGGGGAATTAAAATAATAAAGTAGTATCTTTTTTTTTTTTTTTGTAAGTACTTCTGTAAAATGTATTTCAAAACACTTCTTTATTAAAAAAAATTCGAATATAGTTCATTTCCTAAATATTATTCTATTCATTGATTATATTCAATTATAGATTAATAGATCGTTTAAATTAATTTGGTCCAAAAACTTTCTCACCAGTAAATCATGATGCTGAACAGTATCGAATATGTAGTGTTGCATTACTTTTCATTGGGGGCCTTTTAATTCATTATTACTAAATGTTTAATAATTATGTAAGCAAACTTTGATGCTAGTAATAAATTATTATTATGTTGGGTGTTCTTTGGGTTATATAAGAAGTCTACCTTATGAAGAAATTTAGGATATAATAGAATGAAGTATAGAGAGCTTTGTGCTCATCCACGGCAAGCATTACGTGCTACCAAGGAAAGATGGAAAAAAAATTGGCAATACAAATCAATAATTGATTAACTGTCTCGTTTTATGGATACAGTTTTAATATAATATTTGTGATGGATAAATAATTTTTTATTCAATTAATATTTCCAGAATATTTCAATAAAATCTAAGAAAATTTTTTATACTGTCAATGTTTTTTGTACAAATACTGAGAAATGACACACTTTGTATAGCAATAGTGATTTTGATCATGAAATAGTGAGGATATGATTCAAGTTTTCACCATATATATTTATATTGTTTCAGTTTTTTCTTATTTTTAATCAACACAACAATTCATATTCAATTGTGCACAATTTTACTGTAAAATAATATTTTTTATTAATCATCACTTAAAACTTGACGAGAATATTTATTTGATTTGAAAAAGGAAAGGAATAAACCTTAATCTTTTGAGTCATAAGATTACTTTGTATTTGTACTACTTGCCTTGGATTTACAATATTTGTGCATGAAAACTCAACTCCTATTTTAATTTTGTTGCACACTTATTTATAAGAAAAGACACATTTAACTCATTTTTATTGTAATAAAACAAATAATAGAAAATATTAAAGTAAATATTTTTGAAATAGTTTTAAGTAAATAACTAAGAATATTAATGATTAAAACAGACATTCTCTGTGCATTAAATTACAAAAATTTAAAAATATTTTAGAATATATTCGCTGTATTTAAAAAAAATAGCCTTTTTTAATGTATGCTTTCCTGAAAAATTATACAATGCCTATTCACCTGGCTACTATTGCAGTCGGTGCTTACAAAATTAAAATATCCTGTATATTTTCTCTTTTTCCAATGGATGTTTTTCATATTAATAAACTAGTAAAACATATTATTAAATTAGTAATTTTCTATTAATTAAAATGAAAAAGTGTATTTAATTGTCAAAGTATGTTTAATATTTCCAATACGCAAAAGAAATACTCTTTTTTCCAAATATAACTTTATTTTTTTAACTACCGTTAACTAAATTTTTTGTTATAAATTTGTTTAAAACGAAGATTTTAATTATTAATTTTATCGCAGAAATTTTCCGACAGCAATGTTGTCATAATTAGTGACAAAGTAACACCTCAGGCTTTGTTTGTTATTAAAGAAAAATGTCCTTTTCACTCATTACCTGAGTCTGAAAATTTAAAGATAGGCATGCATATGAGAAAACAAAAAATAACTTAGTGACCTCTAAAGTTCTAAAGGGCAATACGTATTTTTTAAAATTCAGATATCTTAATTATTATCTCTACAGTTAACTTTATTTCAAAACAGTATTTTCTTACTCTTTTTTAATTTCCCCTTTTTCTTTTTTGTTGTAGCAATCACAACGTATGTATATATATATATATATATATATATATATATATATACACCCACATCTACACACACATATATATATATATAACAACTGACACAAATATGCAAAGCAAAATTCAAGAACTAAAAGACAAGGCAGTTAAAGTAATAAAGTTGAAAATTTAAAGGAGACAAAAATTTAAAAAATGAAGCTAAACCAAATTTAAGCATAAGTCCGTATCCAAAAAATTATTTAAGCTGGAGAAATTAAAAAAAATAAATAAAGAAATATAAATAATTTCAGAACTATATTGCTAACATATAATATATTAATACATATTGAATATAAGTTAAATTATATTTGGTTACCTATATAAATCAAATTCACATCATTTATTCGTTTTAAAATCAGGAAATTTAAACAGAGCTATAAAACTCTTAACCACCTTAAAACATGTTCTCTACATTACCTGCAGAACCAAAATGGATTTATTTATCAATTTAACCACTTGTTTTACCTGTTTAATTATTTTATGAAATCCTGATGACACAAAAAGAAAAATTGTATACATGCGACATTTTTATCAGACATAAGATACACATTATTCCGACAAGACATAATTATTAACTACATAAATTCTTAAAAAAATACTTTTAATGTACTTTTTGATAATTTTTTGTAATTAAATTTAATTCTATAACATAGAAAACATTAAATAGAGAATATACGATCTTTTAATAGTCAATATGATTTGCAAAGTATTGAATGAAATAAATTTCTGATTAACAAAAAGCCTAAATTTATATTAATAACAGGTTATAAAGCAAATTTAATATCTTTTCTTTGAAAATAATGAACTTTAATCATATCTAAACTTTTATATTAAAATATTTAAATTTAATTCAGATAAATATCAATAATAATGAATCTGGATTTTTGACTGAAATACTAAAAATTATAGAAATCAAATAACACAGTAATATTTTTGATTAAAGATATACTTTTAATCTTCAAGTTATTAAAGTATTTCCGAATAATAATATCTACAAAACTATCTACAAAAACAAAATTATAAACTAAAAACAAAGTAATGATAACTTTATAATTAAAAAGGATGAAAAAATTAAAAATATTTAGAAACTCTTTAAATGTTGCTAAATCATGACTATAATATTAAATTAAAAAAAACATTCAAACATTGAAAATTGCGCTATTGCATATTTATTGTTTGGTATCTATAAATTTGTTTTTCATTGAAATAGTTAAAGGTATTTTAAATTATCTAAATATTTATGTGACAAAACTAATTTGTTTCCTCTGGGAATATAATAAGATTTTGAGATTTAGGATATATATAATGTATTTTGATATTATTTATTAATTTGCAACGTTGGATTTCCTTGTGAATTAAAATTAAAAGTAATTGTATTGCTTAATGATTTATAATATAATATGGCAGTATTCTTCCTAACAAGATATTTACTAATAATTTTGTATTTTTAAACTATTTTAATAACTTTAATAGATAAAGTAAATAAAAATATTTAAGTTCTAGATTTATTATAACTTATTTGTTTTGCTAGTATACAGCGACATCATTGTATAGCATACATTACACATTAGTATATTTTAAAAGAGTAAGAATCGTTAGAATTTATATTTTGGTTTCAATAATTTTCTGTAAAGTTATTTTCTGAGGGTTATGGTTTGAAGTCAAAAACAATGTTTAACCACGCATGTCTGCTTAAAGCTAGACGCAATGTTTGAAATTACTTTTATATCCATTTGATTTTGTTAATATTAATTTCATGAATTATTTAATGTTTTATTATTTTCTTTGAAAAATAATGGTAAGTTTTGCTTTCTTTCTTTAATGAACTGATTTTCATTTTATTCTATTTATATTCTTACCAAAAATGCTAGATTTCTAACCATCACTTTCATTAAATTTACTCTGGCAAAATTATAGAAATTTCAAAATACCTATATATTATTTCTAATGAACTCTTTTTAGGAGTTTCTATGAGTTTGGAAATTATTCGAAAAACTAACGGAAACTTACTTAATAAATAAAGTAGACTTACATTAAAAAATATTGAATTTAGAAACATGATTGTTAAACTATCAATAAACTATCAATGATTTAGAAACATGATTGTTAAACTATCAATAAACTATCAATGATTTAGAAACATGATTGTTAAACTATCAATAAATTGAGGATTATGTCTTGATAAATAAATAAAAATACCAATTAAGAAAAATAATCTTGCAAATGAAAATGTAATAGTAAAAAAAGATAAGTAAAAGTCAAAAATTAACATTCTTATGATCTATATTTTATTTAATACATTGTGAGCAGATTATATCCATTAAATAAGGCTTATTTTTTATCCATTAAACAACTATTTAATGAAGCCATTTGAACCTTTAGTCAGTAAACTGAATATGTTTACTTAAATGAACATAAAAAAAAAACAATAATTAAAAATGAAATTTAAGTTTTTTTTAATCTTAATTAAATGATTTCAGTTATTTTTAAAACTTTAAGTAAAATCCAAATTTTAAATTAAATTAACAGTAATATGATATCGATTTCGTAAGAATAAAAATATTTATGGCATCTATTTAAATATACTCTTTTTTATATATGCATATTATTTCAAGGCATAAATGAACTTTAAAAACTAGTTCTTGAAACAATTGACTTTTCAAAAAATGAAAGAAATTAATTTTTACTAATAAAATCTCAATGAAATTTTCATTAATTTAATTTTTAACGTAAATTTATCCTGTGAATATCACATGAATTACATTAACTCGTTTCAACATTTTGATAAATTTGCTGCAATCTATTTTTGTGTTGACATTTACTTGTTTGTATGCAGACAAGCTCTCAGGCAAATTGGTCCAACAAATCTTGCATGACGAAGATTTTAAATCAAAACATTATTAGGAAATATAAAGTATGAGTTATAAATGTTGTAATGAATATTTACGGTAAGTAAATATGAACGAGTTTACACAATGAGCTTGTTTCTTTGCAGCATTTTGAAAATATATGATTTCGAAAAGGTATATTACGATTCTTTTTCCTTTTTCAAATTATTGTTCAGTTTGTATTTAAATATATATGGCAAACATAGCAAACATATTGATTCACAAGAACTATTCTTGGTTCCTAACCTTTATTTTGATACAGACCTGGTTCTGATGCCGAGCATGTTCACAGATATCTAGAGTCTCACAATCGATACTGACAAGACTTCTTCCCTAAAATTCTCGTAAATTTGAATATGTTTTTGTGAATTTGTACGAGTCTTCACCACTTATTATACCAGTTCATTTTCACCTCTTGTTTCGATCTCTTCCTCTAATTCGAACAACATATTGTCTCTCACCAGATTGTACAACCGAAACCAGTCCCCATCTCCCTCCACGTTCAACGCAACAACATCCTACAATAATCAAATCTATTTTCTTAAATTTTTAAATGTAATTTTATCTTTAAATGCTTTAATTTCATACAGCGAAAGTTATTTTTACTTCCTTCAAAATGATACTAAAAATTTAATCCCAGTAGTATTCCAATGTACTGTATCACAATAACTAAAGCACTTCAAAATAAGACATTAAATTTCCTCATAAATCTTTCTAAGTTCATGAATTTCTCTTAACTTTTAACTTAATTCTAGTCTTAAAATTAAAAAAAATTCTTAATTATCATGATTTATTTTTCTACTACTGAGCTAGAGTAGATTTCAAAGTTCGTCTCACCCAATAACTTTTTTCCAACCAGATAAGAGTTAATAGCCCCGTAAGCCCTTCTTCGATACCAGTTCTTCCACCCCTGCTCGTTTTGTGATCATGCTGCGCTTCTTTATCTCTTGCTGGAAACGCATACGACCATGGGTTCCTTTTTAAATATAGTTTCCATCATCGTACTCTACCCTCCCTCCAAGATTTCATGAGAAGATATGAAACTGTTTTTAAATCAATTGTAAATTTAAAGGAATTATTAATGAATAATATATATCTATGCATAATACTCTTCTTTTTATTAACTATTAATAATATATTACTATAAAGGATTACAATAGAGTTATTATGTTTCAAACCTTAAAATAATTCTCTTGTCTGATAAATTATTTATTCCATTTTTGAAATACCTTATCATTCAAAATAGAAAATAAACTTATAAATAAATAAAGCCTCTTAACGAAAATCAGAAGCAAGCAAATTAAAATGCAAAATCATCTTAGGTTAACTAAGATGTTAAGATTAAGTTAACATTCTCCCTTTGCATCTTTCTAGTCATTTGGTTAATCAAATGGAAATCTTTATAAATTCAAGAAGGTACGAAAAATATTCTATCCCAAAAATGAAAAGAAAACTAAATGAAGGGAATAATACGTACCAATGTATAAAGTGTTGTTGATATCAAATGAAGAATACAATTTTGCAAAAAAAAAAAAGAGGAAATACAAAATTTGGTAAAAAAAATTTAATTTGTAACAAAAATAATATACACGAGTTGAAGAGTTTCAAAACCAAAAAACTATATAACACCAAAAAATAAAAAATACTGAAATAAAATAGAAAATTCTACTTTGTAGTAAGAAGAAATGCTTAAGTTAAAAAACACTAATACACTGAAAATACGATCTCAAAAAGCAAACAATCGAAGAATCATAGCAATTAACAAATTATATCATAAATAGTTTCTAAAAATTAAAAATACTTTCATATCACACATGTAGCACATGTGTAACACGTGGATCAATAATTCCGAGACTGTGCGGTCGTTTTTTTTTGCGATTTCCTCCTTCAAACGCTCCAGCAAGTCAATATAATAATCACTATTGATCGATTTACTTTTTTCGAGGTAGTCAATGAAAATCACGCCATGCGTATCCCAAAAAACTGACGCCATGACTTTGCCAGCTGACTGCTGCGTTTTCGGACGGCTTTCGCCAGCTGTGCGCCACTCAGATGACTGCCGCTTCGACTCTGGAGTGTAGTGATGTATCCATGTTTCGTCCATGGTCACGTAACGACGCAAGAAATATTTTTTGTTGCGAGTAAATAGCGAAAACAGCTTTCTGAATCATCGACTCGTTGCTGTTTTTGTTCCATCGAAAGCAATCGCGGCACCCACTTGGAAAAAACATTTTCCATGCTCAATTTTTCATGAAGGATAGTAAATCCATATGATATCTGTGTCATCTCAGAAATCTCACGGAGCTTCACTTTACGATCTTTCATTATAATTTTTGTCACTTCACTCACATTTTCCGGTGTAACGGCTTCCACAGGTCTACCCGAGCGTTCCGCGTCATTTGTGTCGGTACGACCACGTTTAAACTCAGCAAAGCAACGACAAATTGTTGCTTTTGATGGACAAGAGTCCGGGTAACATTTTTCAATCCATTGTTTCGCTTGCACGGTGTTTTTACCCATTAAAAACAATGTTTTATCAGAACACAAAAAACTCGGTTTTTTCCATTTTTTAAACAAACTACAAAACGACTTTACTCCAACCTCGATAACTCAGCTGTTTCTGGTCCGATCGACTTAAAATTTTGACACGTTTCAAGCAAAGGTTAGTTCTCTAGAAAGACCTGGTTACTGGTTTACTACGAGCGCCATCTCTGGGTTAGTCTCGGAACTTATTGATCCATGTGTTATGTCCCAGAAAATATGCAATTAGGGATATATATATAGATATATATATACAACATGTAAAACAGATATTTCTTTAAAAACTGAATTGAAATACCGCTATTCATTAATTTAAAAAGAAACAAAAATCTTATGGGAAAAAGATTGTTTTAATATGTTGTAAATTATTTGATTTTAAATGCATGTTTGGAGGTGTTAACCGGTGTAAGAAGATATATTTTTTCACAATTTAACTGCTAAATCGTTGATTTTGACTACCTGTTATTGGGAAGGGGAATTATAAACAAAACTTACAATAAAAAATTTGTATGCATATTTCCTCCAGACAATCAATGTTTTTCTAATGTCATATTTTTCTAATGTTTTTCATGGTTCAAAATAATTTTTGGGCAATCATGTTTTATATATATATATATATATATATATATATAAAACCTACTCTCATCTGATACTATGCATAGACAGTCCTGGTCAACTCGATTTCGAAACTCACAATGCCTTCGCAATCAATCTCTACGATTCTGTTTGAACAATGGAAAGTACACAACAGGTCTCTGGGCATATAGTCCTGTTTCGTGCACCTGAATTGAGTTTGAAGCATTTCTGTAACCGATTTTCCCAATTCATAACTCATCTTTGCGTTTATTCTTTGTTGTCTTTTATATATATATATATATATATATATATATATATATATATATATATGATAGACAGATTAGAATAAATATAATATTATAACATTTTGTAACCAGAAAAATGTTTCGAATCCTTTTCTTTTACATTAGGTTATAGCAAACTAGAATTATTGTTTAATCAAAAACGAATGCTAGCTGAGTATTATTATGTACAAGATCTGAACAATACTTGTCAGAATGTGGTGGGACTTATTTCTACCTGAGTAACAATTGGTAGATCATGATCAATGTTTAGCTGTGTACAATGCTTCAGTAATGAAGTGGATGAGGATAAGAATGACACAAAGAGATGTCTAAGATGCAACAATCGTACTATAAATGTTAATCATTTTCTGTTCTTCCTTTGATAGACGGGGATAACAAATTGTGCACAGGATTCATTTCCATTTCTTTGTTGGAATGTTTCCTTAGATGTTATTCAGAGCATTTTGGATGGAACTGGAGAATGTTGGATTAATAATAGATAGTTATGAGATTCAAAGGTGAGGTAAAGGACTGAAACAACTTTCATTAAAAATTAGTAGTTAATTTTTTAAGGCTTTATTTAGTGAATTTTAATTTTTTTATGCTAAAATAATATATCTTGTTTTTTATTTGTTTCCTCTTGCATTCTATTGATTTAACTGCTTTACTTTGAACAAATGTGTTTTTTTTTAAATATTAAGGTATAAGTTTAGGTAGCATAAAAAAATAAAGCATCTATTATGAAAAGAAAAATAGTAATTAGTGATATAATAATTAGTGAAAATATGACAAATAACTTTTATAAATAACTAACTAAATAACTTTTTAACAACTAACTAACTAAAATATATTAGTGAAATATATATTATAATTAGTGAAAATATGAAGAATAACTTTTAGTATTTGCAGTAATTTGCATTGTTTCTTTAGTTGTGTTGACGTTCGGAGTAGTTTCAACTTCCTTGTCCCTTGAACATTTGAGTTGTCTGGATTGTCCTAATCTACCGGGATTGCTACAGTGATTTTGAGTCCTGTATGTTTAATTTCGGTTTCTATTGATTATATAAGAGTATAACAATGAGTATTGGTTTGTTTCATTGTATCACTGAGATTAGTCTTAAATTCATTCACAATATATTCGAATTTTGTTTTCGAAGATCTTGTTAGTACCTCCGATTGCTAGCTCTAATTTCAAGTCTTTTTTTCAGTTTGATCATAATACAGTTAGCAAAATAATTATCTATATATTTTATTTTATTATACAATAATAATTTCAAAGAAATATTTAAGCAAATAACAATGTAATACTTTACCTTAATGTATTATCATAACATAAAAGTAAAAAAATAATAATTAAAAATATTTTTTTATACACTTTAATAGACAAATACAAAAATAATTTGTATGCTTCATTTTTATGCTAAAATTAAGAAACAATTAGTTAAATAATGCAAATTAAAAAAAAGTTGTGAAACTCTTTAGCTTTAATGACTGCTTCCAGAAGTGGCAAAGTTTCCAATTGGTGTTTTGTGATGATTAGGTCTACGTTGGTCCATACTTTACTTTTTTAAAACTGTTTTTACATACGATAAGTGTTTTCAAATTTAATCATTTAATGGCATTCATAAATTTTCTATTGGATTCAGATCTTGAGCTTATGGCATATTACTAGTCGTCTTTGAACTTTGCAAATAACTATGTCTAAGTGCCCTTATCAGTATACTATGGGTTGTTATGCTGCTGAAAGTGAAAAACTCACCTTAAACTTAATTTCCTTTCACTCATTAGTAAATTATATCACTACAGATCAACATATGTTAAAAACGTTGCCATTGTAATGTAAATAAAACCCAAACTTACTATTCCCCTAGAATTAATCTGCTCCTGAACCATAACATTTCTCCCACAAGGCTTGAAAATTTGAAGTATATGTTTTGGAACTAATACAGTTTATTTTTACAAGAAAATTTTTCGAATGCTTGGTGTAGAAAAATCTGAAACTTTCATAAAATAAATATCTATTTTTCATATTATTGGTTTATTTCTGTAGACCTAAGTAAATTCTAAGCATTTCCTCTTGTTTGTTTCACTTATGAATGTTTTCCTTTGGGCCTTTTGTACCGGTATTGCTGAAAGTATGTGTTGTTGTTTGAGGTGTTACTTTAATGTTAGAAAATGTTGCAAACTCTACAGCAATTTTTGAACTGAAATCATTTGAAATTTTGAAAATATTTAAGAAACATTTCTTTTTGTTCTCAATATAAATATTTTGGGACATTTTGCTCTATGTTTATTCTCGAAGAGTACAATTTTTTCTTACTTTATCACTATATATCCAACAGTTGTAAAGGTAGTTTAATCGCTTTTCCAATTTATCCATATGATTTTTCAATTTTTTAAGTCAATGATAAAGCTTCTCATGTCTTACGAGACCTTTCTAGTTTTAAATGTCATTCTCAATTTTTTCAAAACAATATAAATAAAATGTCAAACTTTAAAATTTATACAAAATTAATAATTATTTACAGCTATTATGTAAATAATCCTTTCAACTATCACTAGATATCTTCCAACACTATAAATACACCAGATATCTTTCTGAGGAAGAGTACCATTACTTCTTTTGCAAAAACATTTAAACTTTTCCAGATAGAAACTCGTCATTTAATTTCATCAAAATGTTTTGAAGATTAATCTAAAACTAACAATAAATATTTCGTATTAAAACTATTTATGTCAAAATATCTGATTTCAATTAGCAAAAAATTAAAAATATTACAGTGTACAAATAATTAATTTACTTGGTATATATCTTGTTGAAATCAGGATTTCATGGTGACTTGGAATTTTTTGATGGTCGATTCTAAAGATGTGTTGCTTTAATTCAAACTTTTACTTCTTGATATTTTTAACATAGATTAGATTTTGCTTCGTGATCCTAGACAAAATGGCTAGCTGTTTTTTTTCAGTTTCTGTCCATTGATTTGCTAGATGGTTGATAGAATAGATTATGCAATTTATTGTATTGTGTAAAATTTTCGATAGTGTCCAGATCTCCAACAATTAGGACATTGTCTAGGATTTTCAAAATTAAACAAAAGAGAGTTTAAAATATTAAATCAAATAGAAATACCTGATATTATTGTCTTAATTCCTATTATCTTTATGGTCTTGGTTGATGTAAAGCAGTTATATGTTATATTTGTTAAATTTTCGGATTTATAGTTATATATTGTCTTAGCTTCTAAAATTCGTTTTCAAATCATCAATTATACAATCTGTGTCGACTCTTTGCATTATGTAATTTGTTATTATTCCATTCCTTCTTAATTGTGAGCTGTAATTTTGTTTCAATTTCTTTCTTTCATATCTAGAGTTTCTTTTGCTGTATCACAATTATTGATTTTAATTATTGTTTCATTGGGTTTTCTTATTTTCTCGTTACATGTGTATTTCTTATTTGACAATTCTTCAAATATTTCATCTTTAAATTTCGGGCAGTTTGTAGGCTAAATATTAGCTTCAAAAAGATTGTTATATTGTTACTCGTGGTTATATTTTAATTTTCCTTATTACCACATCAGTTCATCTTTGGTAAGACGTGTTTGCTGCAGTTTCTCTTGTTGAGTCCATTTTAAGTTCTTGTTAGATATAATGATTTATTTTTTTCTTAAGTCCTCCAATTACGAATTGTTGTAACATATTTATTTTCTTGAAATAGGGAAACAATGAAATACATTTAAATTTCAAAAAGTAAAAAAAAAAAAAACATTATTCTTAAGAGTTATCCACAAAGTCATTTTGCAAAACTTGTACCTTATGTCTGTAGCAGATAAATGTAAGAGTATTTCTACACTGATTCGTTTATAGTTTGCTTTCCTCTTGCAATATTTTATCGGGAAATTTGAGGTGAAATGTTGCGATCGGATTTTTGTGGAACAACATTTCTTCGACTGACTGAATAAATTGTAAGGCTGTCGAAATTGAAAGGAACTACTGTTATTGATTTCCATTGTTTAGCCATGTATTTTTTTTGTCCAAAAATATTCTGAATTTAGAATAAAACTTTTTATATGTTTCAATTTATATTCGTATAAAAATTTTAGGGATGATTTCAGTATTTTTTTTGCTACATTTTTTCTTCTTTTCTCCTTCAGTTTTTTTCTCTCTTGTATGCTTCCAGTAAAAAAAATTATATTTTTAAGAAATCAAATCTTTCTCAAACGTAACAATAAATTCATTCGTCTTAAATATTTATCAATCTTTAAACTCATTAAAATTAGTAAATGAAAGATAGTTTAAGATATTGTTTTATTATTTAATGTACAATAATAATAATTTTATATGAAAAGACAGTACGCTATGGAGAAAATTGCAATACTAATCCTAAATATTATAAAAAAAACTTCATTTAAGTGAAGTAAAAGAGTAGCTGAAGAAATGAAAAGCTGATTAACGTCATTTGTACTTCTTAGAAATGAAATTTATGAATAATAACTCCTTCTGAATATTTGAATTTAACTGATAAAATGTACATCATATTTTGGAAATAAATCTATTCAATTTTTGAATTTCTTTTTCTACTATTAAAAAGTATAAAGCTGTTATTTTAAGCTGAATGTTACATCGATTCAGAAATGATACTTTACTCATATTAATGATATTAAAAACATAGTGTTACATAAACGTGAAAACTAATTTTGGTTACGGAAAATTTGCTGCAATGTAGATGTGAAAACTACTTTTATCAGAGAACTTTTGTCTGTGTTTTCTCAAGCTTTTAATTTTAATTTTGTTTGTTAATTATTAATATTGGTCTGAAAATCTGCGTAGTGAAATATAAAATTTTCATCGAACATAGAGGTTTTCCTTGAGAATGGTACTTTTGCCTGCATTTATTTCCTTTGAAAATCCTTTGCTTGGTTTCAAAGCAACAAGACTATTTTCATATGTGTACGTTCGCACGTCACTTTTCACGATCATTTTATTAATTTTTTTAGAAACTGTCTAAAGAAACTATACTTTAGGATGAACTTTTAAGAAATTAACTTTGTTTTGCATAGGTGAGAGAATAAATTTTAAAAGGTCATTATGAACTTCAGGCAATATACTTTTAACCACTTAACAATTTCTTTTTTTTTATCATGTTATGTCATAAAATAAGCTTATTTTTTAAACATAATTTCTTATTCCTTTCGATTATATAAACTCAAAACAGCAAATGAAACAATTTTAGACATTTATTTTAAGAAATTATGCTAATTTTTATTTATTACTAAAAAATTACATTTTTACTTGTTAAGTTGGCGTTTTTTCGGAACAATAGCCTAACTGGAAAGACTGGCGAAACGAATTACTGGCCACAGTTTATGCAACTTAGGGCCCTCATGCGTTTTAGCGTCAAATTTGATATCATTTGAGAAATGTAAATATCAATGAATAAGATGATAGCGTCAAAAAGACATGATTTTTGAAAAAAAAGGGAGTTGATGTTGAATGTCTCTTACTCCAAAAGTGCTCAACATCCGATCTTTTCACATTTCCTTGTAAAATATTCAAAGTAATAAAAACTTGAATTTCGTTTTTCTTCTTTGGTTTCCGTTTTCTTGTTCTGCTGTTTCTTTATAGATTACTGTTTCGAATAAATCGATCTGTATATTGATTAGTTTCAGCAACTATCATTTCAAGGAGATTATCATCAAAGAAAATATAAAGAAATTGTTAGGTTCCATCACTTATATCAATGTTCAAATGAACAGCTGAATTCGTAGTTAAAGGAAAACGTGGTGGTACTAAAGGAGGATTACTAGTATCAATTTCACAAAAGTTCCGAACTTGGATAAGGTGATCTAATATTTCCATTTCCTCATCACTAGAGAAGTCCAATAATGAACTTTTCTTAACTACCAGAATCGTTTAGTGAAATTTCAGTTTCACTGTCGGATCCAATATCAAAGTTACCTTTTATTATAAGCCGCTTGTTTAAACTGCAATTCGCATTCAGAGAATAAATCAAAAGTTCCTACCTGTCAGACGGTGGTCATAATCATCAGGTCGAGATGTTGAAGTTTGAATAAATCCACACAAAGTCAAGGAAATAACTCTATTGACATCAATTACTTTTAATTTAACTTTAAGATGTCACAACACAACAAACATTAACTATTAGTAAATATCCTAATTCGCAGGCATAACAAATTCACTGACATAGTTCACTTTCAACATCTTCCTTCTCTCACTTACTCAGAACTAAACATAACTTTTTTTTTTCTTTTTCACATTTGGCGCCTAGCGTCCTCTATCGTTAGTTTCAACACCGCTCATTGTCACTCATTCTGCTTTTATTTTATCTCCGAATTAAAAAAAAAAAAATGTATACAACATGTGATTCACCGATCAAGTGAAAATCAAATTTTTGTTTCTTCCCGCTTAAAAAAAGCAGTGAAATATTTGACTTAGAAACCAGTTCAAACTTGTTTTACGATCCTATTTTTACTGGAAAACTATAGCCCCCTGTTAGAAACCTTGCAAATTAAAAAGAAGAAAAAACTCGGGCAAATCAGTGTCGAAAAATGTGTTGCTTGAGCGGCGTTCGGGCAAATCAGGGAAGGTCCATTTTTAAATACCCGAGAGGCATTCGGACAAAACTGGGAATTGGTTAAATACGGAACTACAATTTAGTTGGACACTTGATTAAATTTTTAAGCACCTTTATTGCATGAGAATTTTGCGATTATTATAAGTTATTTGCTTTAATCTTACTTTTAAATCTAAATATTTCCAGAGTACGATAGAACTAGATACATGCACAAAAGGGAATTGGAATAAAATTAGTTCTCAAATATTTAATATTACTACGAGTATAATTTCAGAAATATAACGAAAATAAGCCTCGACTTGAGGTTTGAACCAGATAAAAATCAGAATGGTTTAATCGAGGCTTTTGTTTTTTAAGAACATAGCATGATTCTTAACATCAATTTAGTGTCTCGGTTGTCTTAAAAGATATCTTTAAACAATAATGTATGATTTTCATTCCATATTATTAAAATTACGTTCGTTCGACTGATGGCAAGTTCTGTATATAAAGATGGACACCAACCAAAAATAACAAAATTTATCTTAATAAAATATTTCACACGTTAAGTAAATTATGTAACGATAGTTTAAAAAGACCATGGAATCCAAATATACATTCCTACTGCGAAAACTCGAAAAGTTACCTTTCGAAGCAATAAATTATCATCGGTGTTATCAGTATTTTAATTTCACTTAGAAGAGAGAAATAATTTCAGTTACTTTTTTATGCAATATATTGTTATTAGAATCTAAAATTTAAGTTTTGTAGATGAATTTTTTATTTGAATTCCGTTACAACACGAATATATCCAAATATTAAATATGGGTGTTCTTGTTACTTAAGTATTAAAATTTGAGATATTCATATCTAAGAGTGAAACGTGTTTCCTCACTTCAACCATAAAAGATTATTTTATGATAATGTTTTAACGAAGAAACCATTTTATTACTTTTGAAAATCAGGTAAAATCAGAAAAAGTAAAATACCCATTAATAAAATATAATAATATAAAGCAAAGGAAAATTCCTTGCCTGAAATCTTAAGGAAAAAATGCGTGTAGTTCACACACACACACATAAACTAAAATATAAATATAATATTTATTTCTAAGCAATACCATATGAAACAGCAATTACAAAATCTGAAACTTCTTAAAAATTCTAGAACAAAATACTAAAGAATTTATTAGTTAAAAAAATAAAAAAATTAAGAGTATAATCAAAAACCCAATTATAAAAATATTATCAAATCAAAAATTTCTAATAAAAATTAACCAAGAATTTACTTAAACACAGCAAACAAAATATTAATTTAATACAACGAAAAACAATAAAAAAATGTAAACAATTTTAAAATCAAGTAACATTTAAATCGTAGTAAAGTAAGGGAGAATAATCAATTAAGAACAAAAAAATGGAGATAATTAAATTAATACTCTTTCGTACTTTAGAATGGAATAATGTGTTTTTATATCTGTGTTATGTATCCAACCACCACACTTCAATACTTAACTTTACAACTAGATGGCATGAAACCAAAAATTAAACAGAAATACAAATGCAAAATAAAAATGAAAAATAAGGGGGAAATAAAGAAAGTAAACAAAGCATAAAGACTCATTTAGACTTAAATAAACTAATGTAGTCATAAAAAATAATTTAAATATATATATTTATACGACTATTAACAGCTTAATAAAACTTATAAAAATTATGGCACTAAAATTCATCCAGCTGAAGCAGATTTATATTCATATAAATTCCATCCAACACAGCCCCATGATGCATTATCAACATCTTTATCAAAGCATCATCTTTAAAAATACTCAAGCAGAGTTATATTCTCATACCTGTTATACAATACTTTGCCATAATGTTGTTATTAGTAACATCTCAACCATAAAAATACATAAGTCCAACATAATCAAGTAGAGTGATAATCTTCTAAAATATCTCTATTACAACGCCATCACGAGCATTTTAACCGACAAAATTACAATGACCATTGATTTATTTAAAGAGTTTACAAAGATAATATACTTAAATTAGTTTACCTCTAAAATAAAAATTTGAAAATTATTGAAACATAAAAATAAGCAATATTTTAAAAATTTAAAAATATAAAAATAAATGAAATCATACTAAGAACAAAAATAAAAGAAATCATCCGTCGTCATCTATTGAAAAGTTATACAAATAAAAAAAAATCTTTTCTAAAAACCATATAAAAAGAAATTATATGAAAAACTCTAAAATTAACTATAATGGAAAGAATTAGAATTCAGAAAGAAAAATTGAATGAACCTGCAGTGATACTTCTCTGCGATGTTACTCTTATGAATGAAAAAAAGACTTTTACAGATATTTAGTGGATATCGAAGCAGTCGTAAGATAAGCCCTCCGTATTTTGACATCTTGGTGACAATATTGGCAACTTTGGCGTCAAACTGAAGATTCTAAGAAATACTAGAGTTTTTTCGATACAGTTAGGATAGGAGGTATGGGATATACTTTAGGTAGATGGAACAGCTATAAATACTCGTTGATCCTGAAATGAAGCAATCTGTTGAAGTCTTCCTTTGAAGTGCAAAGTAATACTTTCTAGATCTGTCCGTAATATGAACTAGCAAGCTAGTGAGCTGAAAGTTATTGAAAGCTCTCCATATATATATATATATATATATATATATATATATATATTATTGTTATTATCGCTAGTGATTTTTTATCTGTTGTACAAGTGCTGATTTTGCTAATGTTGTTTAGCTAATTCGTATAAGTTCTGACCTATATTTTCTTCTTTTCTGAATTAATATTTATAACAAAGTGTGATTTGTCATTATCCTCTTTGTAGTACTGTTTGATTATAAACTCAATGGATGGATTGTGTTTGTAAGTGTGTGTATGCAGCGACAAATTCTTATAACATCTAAAAGTTGCATAAAAGTTCAATGAACTTTTTGTCAACAGAAGAGAAAAACTGATAATTATTTCTATAAAAGCGTTAGGCTATACAAAATTGATGCCTTTAATTTCTCTTACTTCCCTATGATTGCTTGAAAATGAACCAGGTGCGTCATTTGAAAAATGTCCAGATGGTTACAGTTTAGAAAGAAATATTTTACTAACTAGGATTCAAAAATCATTAATTCATTATTGAATAACGAAGTTTGGTTGTTCGTTGGGATAGCACCAAACATTCAACAGCTGAGCCTTCAGCGCGTAAAACAGAATTAATAGTATTAAGTGAACTCATTAACATAACCCAAAGGATTACCGATTTCCGGTATTCTATTAAAGCTTCGAATGGATTCATCGAATTTTCAGGATCCCTTCAGCGATACAACTGATTGCCATCTGCGCATAAACTTTTAAGCTCAATAATAAATCTACCCTGAATGTTTGGGCACTTTAAACAACTTAGAATTAATCTTTGAAATTCTCTTCAAAACCGAAGTACTAATACACGGCCGGTTATGAAACTTGTTACGAACAGATGAAATTTATAATGAAACTTATTATGAGCAGTTTATGTAAAATTATCAAACATTATTAATCATGAAACTTACAGCGGTGTTTATATTCATGTAAATTTATGATAAAGAATTGTGCAAAATTTCCTTAGTGCATTAATAATTGCTTTTTGAGCATTCTTAAATTGGAATTAACTTGAAAAAAGTTTTTAAATGAATGTAACAAAGGCGAACTTCAGAATGTAGAAAAAATTTAAATTGATATTCTAAGTTCCTTTTTTTTTATCAAGATAAAATTGTGCTTTTCTTAAGAAAAGTCAATTAAAATCTAAAAATAGGCTTATTGCAGGATACATGAAATAGATATTTAAAACATTACAATTCACGTAAGATTCACGCATGCACAAACATTAAGTATTTCCATCAAAGCTCCTGTATAAATTATGACTCGTTAAATGCCAGTGTGTATAATCTAAATAGTAATTAACACCGGTAAAAAACAAGTCTTTAAGCATGGGCTTCTTTCAAACTTCACATTTTGCGGAACATATATTTTTTATAACTTAAATTTTAAGAAACATTGCCTATCTTGAAGACGGGGAGTAATATTGGGAACATGAGTTGATGCTTCCCTGCAACGCTTCTCTTTTTAAAGAAACGATTGATTCACAGAGATATCAACAGTTAACAAAAGAGAATTTAAGCAAAGGTCCCTTCACCTTGGCGACGGATTTGGTGACAATTTGTGACTTGGCGAGAAATTTTGTGTAAAATTTAATTCTTTCATTTTTTTTTCCATAATGAGTTTTAATCAATTAACTTTTATTATTTAAATCATCGTATTGTCTTCCCAAACAATCGTGTATATAAAATTTCTTCAAAATGTGTGAAAAAAGCTTTCAAAGTTTTGACCCAAACATAATTACAATGTTAGTAGAAGAAAACCCATTAAAAAGAAGCATGGAAAGCAATTGCAATGATACAGTTGGTAAGAAATTGGTTTAAAATTTTATTACATTCAAAATAACAATTTATTCCAGCAACAGCATATCTGAACTTAATTTCAAAACTAAAAATATCACAGAAATGCAAAAATCTACTCTGAAAAATAGTTTAACTTTAAATTAACATGTCATATTCATATCACAAATGCGAGTATGTAAATGAAAAGAAGGGATTTAAAAAAAGGCAATTTTTTTCCAAATCTCTTTTTTAAAAATTAGTAATTGGTAGGGTAGCTTTTGACTTTTATTACAACTTTTA
>BMAW01082015.1:208493-263525 GCA_019974015.1 Nephila pilipes | reverse complement strand
TATATATATATATATATATATATATATATATTATTGTTATTATCGCTAGTGATTTTTTATCTGTTGTACAAGTGCTGATTTTGCTAATGTTGTTTAGCTAATTCGTATAAGTTCTGACCTATATTTTCTTCTTTTCTGAATTAATATTTATAACAAAGTGTGATTTGCCATTATCCTCTTTGTAGTACTGTTCAATTATAAACTCAATGGATGGATTGTGTTTGTAAGTGTGTGTATGCAGCGACAAATTCTTATAACATCTAAAAGTTGCATGAAAGTTCAATGAACTTTTTGTCAACAGAAGAAAAAAACTGATAATTATTTTTATAAAAGCGTTAGGTTATACAAAATTGATGCCTTTAATTTCTCTTACTTCCCTATGATTGCTTGAAAATGAACCAGGTGCGTCATTTGAAAAATGTCCAGATGGTTACAGTTTAGAAAGAAATATTTTACTAACTAGGATTCAAAAATCATTAATTCATTATTGAATAACGAAGTTTGGTTGTTCGTTGGGATAGCACCAAACATTCAACAGCTGAGCCTTCAGCGCGTAAAACAGAATTAATAGTATTAAGTGAACTCATTAACTTAACCCAAAGGATTACCGATTTCCGGTATTCTATTAAAGCTTCGAATGGATTCATCGAATTTTCAGGATCCCTTCAGCGATACAACTGATTGCCATCTGCGCATAAACTTTTAAGCTCAATAATAAATCTACCCTGAATGTTTGGGCACTTTAAACAACTTAGAATTAATCTTTGAAATTCTCTTCAAAACCGAAGTACTAATACACGGCCGGTTATGAAACTTGTTACGAGCAGATGAAATTTATAATGAAACTTATTATGAGCCGTTTATGTAAAATTATCAAACATTATTAATCATGAAACTTACAGCGGTGTTTATATTCATGTAAATTTATGATAAAATATTGTGCAAAATTTCCTTAGTGCATTAATAATTGCTTTTTGAGCATTCTTAAATTGGAATTAACTTGAAAAATGTTTTTAAATGAATGTAACAAAGGCGAACTTCAGAATGTAGAAAAAATTTAAATTGATATTCTAAGTTCCTTTTTTTTATCAAGATAAAATAGTGCTTTTCTTAAGAAAAATTAATTAAAATCTAAAAATAGGCTTATTGCAGGATACATGAAATAGATATTTAAAACATTACAATTCACGTAAGATTCACGCATGCACAAACATTAAGTATTTCCATCAAAGCTCCTGTATAAATTATGACTCGTTAAATGCCTGTGTGTATAATCTAAATACTAATTAACACCGGTAAAAAACAAGTTTTTAAGCATGAGCTTCTTTCAAACTTCACATTTTGCGGAATATATAATTTTTATAACTTAAATTTTAAGAAACATTCGCCTATCTTGAAGACGGGGAGTAATATTGGGAACATGAGTTGATGCTTCCCTGCAACGCTTCTCTTTTTAAAGAAACGATTGATTCACAGAGATATCAACAGTTAACAAAAGAGAATTTAAGCAAAGGTCCCTTCACCTTGGCGACGGATTTGGTGACAATTTGTGACTTGGCGAGAAATTTTGTGTAAAATTTAATTCTTTCATTTTTTTTCTATAATGAGTTTTAATCAATTAACTTTTATTATTTAAATCATCGTATTGTCTTCCCAAACAATCGTGTATATAAAATTTCTTCAAAATGTGTGAAAAAAGCTTTCAAAGTTTTGACCCAAACATAATTACAATGTGAGTAGAAGAAAAACCATTAAAAAGAAGCATGGAAAGCAATTGCAATGATATAGTTGGTAAGAAATTGGTTTAAAATTTTATTACATTCAAAACAACAATTTATTCCAGCAACAGCATATCTGAACTTAATTTCAAAACTAAAAATATCACAGGAATGCAAAAATCTACTCTGAAAAATAGTTTAACTTTAAATTAACATGTCATATTCATATCACAAATGCGAGTATGTAAATGAAAAGAAGGGATTTAAAAAAAGGCAATTTTTTTCCAAATCTCTTTTTTATAAATTAGTAATTGGTAGGGTAGCTTTTGACTTTTATTACAACTTTTAATCTTAATCACATTGAGTTTACTAAGTTTTTATTGACAGAAGCTTTCTTTTCCTACCATTCCTCCTAAAGTGTTCTTCTGAAATCATGTATATTCTATTGTATTTCCTAATTTTCTAATCAAGATAATTCTACATTTACGCTAAAGGATTTAAATCGAAGGACCAGTGTTTTGAGCTGTTTTCGAGAATTTGGGTAGTCACAGTTCGACTCATGTACTATTCGAGAAGTGTGCTATTTTCTAGGATAACCAGAGTTATATATTTTTCTCCGTCGATTTTTGGTTTAAATTAGGCACTTGAGTTTCTCCAAACGTTTCGGCTTTCATATGGTCCATGGATGTGAGTTTTATTACCACTCGAAAAATTCACATAACTCCAGACATTATGATACTGCTTTGCTTTTTTCCTTTCCTAAAGTGAAGTCCCTTCTTGTAATTAACTTTGCTTATTAACTGCTTCCTTCGTATAATATCCTGTCTAATATAACATACAGCGATTTGTCTCAGTATTTCACGACTTACTACAATTGTTTTCTACTTCGAATTTCAGTTTTGGAACACTAATGTTTAGCTTACTTTTCACTTTTTAAAAATAATCCAATATTTCAAAAGTTATGTATGCACTATAATCTATTTCTTTATTTGTTTCGTGTACTTCTTTCAGTCTTGAAACTTTCAATAACGTTTTGCACTGTAACAGAGATTTTACCAATTTTTTAAAGATTTGTTCTCCCTGTATAGTTTAATAATTAATACTTCTGGTCCTGTGAGACTTCCGTTCCTCGTGGAGTAATTTCTAATCTTCAGAAAGTTATAATAATGTTTTCCGAAATATCTTTAACATAGAAACAAATTCACAAAGACAATGCTTCGAGTGTTTTAACTTTCAGCATGGATACATATATTTGTGTTATTAATTCATGCAGTAAATAAGAAAACGATCTTGAAAATTCATCGAAAAATCAAGAGGCTATGAATTTGTTATTTTTTAAGCTTAATTTTGAACCAATAATTGATCTACAAATAAGTATATGTCTAATATTTATTTGAAATCCATGTTTTTATACTAACTTACGTCATACAATGTCAAAACAAAATTACTTTTACAATATCAAAACAAAATTACTTTTACAATATCAAAACAAAATTATTATATATTATTTTATTTTAAATTTATTCAGGCTTCTCATTTAATGCAACGCCATAGCTACACGAAATGAATATATTTGTAGGAAACAGATCCTGTAATTACAGATATAATTTTTGCTATAAGAGCAGGACTATAAATAAGCTTTATAGAACTAATAAACGCAAATTTTAGTGCAAGTTAATAGACTCGAAGGCAAAATGCGTGTCTTAAGTTAATTTATGATACATAGAAAGCAATTCATTTTGTATAACTAAGGCACAAAAGCAAGAATCTGTAAATTAAGTATTTTGTGATTCACGTGAAGTTACGTTCTACGAAAGATGTATGGATGGAAATAAATGAAATCAGAATGAAAATATTGCTTTGAATTTCAATGTAATGTTTAATGTTATATATACTTTGATTTTAAAATTTATTTTAGGATTATATCAGATATAACTAATTTCGATGTGTTATTTGTTTCTTGATTTTTCATAAACTTGGATTGGGGGTAAGAGGAGTACATAGTCACTAGTAATTTCAGGCAACATTAAAGACGTAACACTCAAAAGCATAAGATATTGAAAAATGTGTTAAATGAAAGTCCTTACACTTTTAATTTCTACAATTGTGTAAAATACTTCACCAAAGAAATATACTGTGAATGCAAAATTAGAATTAGGTAATGTGCGAATATTCAAAACTTAATTGGATGCAAGTCATATCTATTAAGTGCGACTAAAATATTACGCCTTAAAATCCCTTTGATCAAAAGAACATAAGAAAATCATTTTCCTTAACTTAAAAAAGACAAAAAACTTTGTTAACTTTTGAAGAAAGTGGAAAGTTTATGTTCCGTACAGCTCTCGTTTTTAACTTTAATTAAGAATCTTAATTAAGTTGGAACTGATCAAGTGTTAAAAGGAAAGAAATTTTTCTAAATTTTCAATAAGTTATCCTTCAAAGTATTGCGCAAATTTAGACACTAATTGCAAAAAAAAAATATTAATTAAAAATAAAATGTAGTAAATCGAGTAATCAAAGTTATTTCTCGTAAAAAGATTCAAGAAGTTTGTTGATGAAATATTGAAGTTATGAGTAAATAATAAGAAAAAAAGTATCGTTATTCAATGTATCTAAAACTTAAATTTTAAGACGTGCCTTATACATGATTGAGCTACCTCGTGTTGAAAGTTAATTAGAGTTCTCTTTTGTACCGTATATGTTCCACAATCACGATTATAATACTTTTTCATATTCTCTAATTTTTGCAAGAAACTTCTATTTTTATCTGTTTGAGACATACCCACTGAAGGGTTCAAAATTATATTGAGAAAAAAAAGTCATACAATAGAATCTACGAATAAATAAATGGAAAACATTCCAAGTCAAATTAAATCATCAAATTTCTTTAGAGAAAACAATAATTTAAGATAAAAAGTTTACTATTAAAAATGCATACAAAATCGCTTTTGTATTATCTATAATTATTATTATTTTTAAATGCGTAAATAAAGAATTTTGAGCTTTTAATATTCATTAAGTACAATTGGATAATAATCTGTTTGAAAGCCGTTTTGTTTGATCGAATGAATTTAATTGTTATATAAATACTTTTCAGAAATTTTGAAAAGTTAAATGCATTGTTTTAAGAATATAACATTGTTAACTGCAGAACAACAATTTTAAAATCAAAGATAATTGCATATTTATTTTTTGACAAATTAATTGTGTACTTAATTCCCTCTATCTCTGTGGTCTAAATAGTATTTGAAAAATTCTTAGCTTTTGAAAACAACCAAAGATATAAAGAAACGTTTTACAGCTTTCTTCTGTTGTGCTCAGAGTTGTTATTCTGCTTTACAAATAATTTGCAATTGGAGTTTTAGTAATCGCAAACAATGATTAGTTATAGACATTTAATCGTATGTTTTAAAACAAACGTTCGAAACAGTTTGTCATCCGACAAAAAGAAGAGATTCTCCTTCCATGCTAAAGATGAAGTACTTTTTTTACTTCACACAGGTATTTATAATTTTTTTAAAATTGCTTTCAAAGGTTTATTAAATTAACAGTTAACTTCACTCTTCAAATATATAATATTTCTAAGATGCATGATATATTTTAATAAATTTGTATAATTTATTTATTTTTATTTAAGTAGGTTTTATAATTATGCATGTAATTTATTTTCGTATCGAGGTCTAAGCGTTTTGAAAACTTTTTTAATGATCTAAAAATACCTTAAAACTTTTTCATAATTTTTTTTTCATTTATATATTAAACCAAAAAAAGAGTTTAAACACATTGAAAAAATATTGAAAAAATAAAAACCACAAAATAAAATTTTTAGTATCACCATGACCATCATAAAGTAAGAATTGATTCTCTTACAAAGAAATATGATCGTTTTACACAACATTTACTGAAATATTATTTATATAGTATATTTAGATAGCGTGCACAGGAAAACCTTTTATATAAAACTGTTCAATTCTGAATAAATTCTAATCGATTTATTTTTCATTAAAGCTGTACTAAGAATAAGGTGACCAGATGTCCCGATTTTTAACAATTTATCCCGCGTCCCGCGGGGACTTAAGAAAGTCATGATTTTTAGAAAGAATGCACGACAAGCTAGGGAACGGCGGGAGAACGGGAAGGAAATATACAGTTTTCGACTTCCATGTAGCTATTTGACCAGGATATGAGCTTTATATTATTTTTGTGAATTTTATTTTGTTTAACTTTAATAATAAAAATAATTGTTGAGAACTGATTATCAAAATGCGCCTTGATCAGTTGCTAGAATACAACCACCATTGTTTGGAATTAATGAACAGAGTCATTTTTCGGCATTGGTAGCGATGAAAACCTTTTTGTAACTGTAAAATGGTGAGAGAACGTTCCGCTTTGTACACTTCCATAGATTTTGTTCTTATAATGACATGTTCCGCTAGCGATTTAGCATCATTTGGAACATTGTTGCAAAAGAATTACATCTTACACAAAAATTGGAAATATAGGGGAATTTTAAAGAGGAGAAGGGTCAGGGTGTAAGGAGTTTGTTGGTCGTCCACGAAGTTACACCTTCGCATATTTAGTTTTGTAACTGTCTGTCATGGGATACACGTATTGCTTGCTAGTGCTATTTAAACAAGTGATGTCAACAAATCCGCTATTCAGATTATTTAGGTAAGTAATTTATTTTGATGCTAAAGGTAGGTATATCTTAGGTACCAAATTTTTAATCAAGGCCCCCCCCCCCCTCCTCAGTCAAAGGTGTCCTGCTTTTCGAATGTTAAAATTTGTTCACCTTAGCTAAGAAGCAACGCGAGGGTTATTGACGAAGGAACTCATAATTTTGAACCATGTGAAGTGCATGGACAACACATGAGCCGACGAATTCCTCTCTACACTACATTTCTGGGAAAGCATACATACTCGACTGATTTCACAAGCATCAGCCCCATTACACGGCAGTTCTTCAGTGGCATCAGGTTTGAGTACACGACCCAATAGAAAGGACGAGTGCGAATTCTTGACCATGACCACTAGGCAACCACGACCAAATCTATCCTAAAGTTTAAAGTTAATGTTTTTAAATTAAAAGGAAAATGAGCATGCATTAAATAACCATACATGATTTAAATACCTTCTAAAACAACAAAAGGTATTAAAAAAATTATTTAAAGCCACTGGCAACGCATTCTAATGTAGTTTGAACCAGTAGAGAACAGCCAATCCAACAATTCTAAAGATGAACATTTCATAAAGAAACAATATTTATTAAATATTGAGAAATTTTGCGCTTTTTTATTATTACTATTTAAAAACCACCATAAAAGTCTCTTGCTAAGCATGCTTACTAATTTCGTGGATTCTGATTAAATATGTATGAATATATTTCAATTTAAAATACAAATAACAAATGTTTTTAGTCGCATTTAATATTCAATACTTCATTACGGTCTGTTCCTTTGGGTTGTAATGCGGACTTTGAATAATATATTAGGCAGTAAAGGATTTCCCTGGCGATAAAATCCTGTTAGTTGATAACGTGATTAATTATCTAGAAAACATTCTTTACGTGATAGAAAACGTGACTCGAGACAGACTACATGTATATCGGAGAAAAGGAGTAATTGCACGTTTAAGAAACTTGAATATATTTTTTTAATATTTTTAAAATCTAGCTATACGAAATTCAAACATGAACTTTAATATTTTCAATATGTGAAAGCTTATTTAGCAAAATTCTATAGATCTGTTGCATATTAGATTTGGAATCATTGTACCGTAACAGTTTTACCTTTATGCTTGATATTATTAATAATTGACCAGGAAAATTATAGTAATTGCATATCTTCGTGAAGATAATATGATGAAGAAAATATTTTTAAATATGTTAATCGTCACCTTTCATATAAATGAGTTTACCTGAAATTAATTTTAATATAAATAATCAGTGAATAGAACAATTCAAACAGGATGGTATGCAATCAAATTAAGACATGTTTTTTTTTTGTTGCTGATTTTAGAATTACTGTGAATTGGATGTCTCAAATTTAGTTTTACTTTTATATTCAGTGAAATTTCAAAAAAACTTGGGAAATGGTGTAATGGGATAATGGGAGTTTTATTTAGCACAAAAAAAAATTAAATTCGGTACTTTTCCTTTTCGCCTGCGCAGGCGATAAAATTGCCAAAAATGATACAACTGAAACCAAACGTAATATGTGTTACAGTGTGTTGTCAATAAAGTCAGGTTGGCTAGTTATGTATGGGTGAAATGGAAAAGTACCGATAATTCTAAACATCATCGTCATATGGAGTATAATAGCTTTATACAGCACATAACAAACACCTGCAAAATGTGCCAATGTCATATAGATGAAATATGTTTAATGTGCATCCAATTCTTGTCAGTAACCCTCTGTATAAGTACAATAGCAGGCACAATGGTTGAAAGCATAAAAGTCATGTTTTTCAACGAGTAGCAAATTTAAGGCTATTAATAATGTTCTGAATAAAGCTATTAAGCGCCATCTGTTGATGATGGTAAGAACTAACATTTGCATGTGTGCGTTAGATAAACTTTCCACTTAATATTCAATGCTGTCTCCCAATTTTTATGAAATTGAGCTTATAATTTTCTATATAGGTTGCTTGCAAAAATCAAGATTAATTTGGAACGGTATTTCATTCGATATTAAAATTTTCAACTAATGCTTAAGATTTTTTTTCTTAGTATAATTCACATTAAAATGTGTAGTTGCTTTAATAGAATTAGAGAACTTTAATCAATGATATTGTGAAATGTATTACATTTTAACACTCTCTTTAAAAAAATGTATCTATTGAGTAAAACTATTTCCATACACTACTCATACAATAATGTATTTATGTTAAACACATATTGGAAGAGCTTTAGTGCAATATACTTTAGGGTGTGTAGTTGCTTAAATAGAATTAGAGAATTTCAATCAATGATATTATGAAATACATTACATTATAATAATTACTTTAGAAACACAATTATTTGCTGAGTAACAATATTTCCATGCACTACTGATATAAAAACGTTTTTATATTTCACATGCATTGGAACTAATTTACTGCATTCACTAATTTATATAAGGGAACAGTAAAAATATTTTTCACCTATTTTCTTAAGATGAATTTGATAAGTTTGCTCTCTTTTTTCTGAAACTTAAGTAAAGAAATTGCATATAAAAAAATTCTCTTTCTAATTCTCGATGCCATTCCTTCTCTTTTGATCTTTGTTTGCTCTTTCGTATAGATTCTCACTTTTTTTCAAAGATTTCTCATGTGGAAAATTTTTACAACCCATGTATAGGGCAATCCAAAATTTCTTCGAAATCTATGCTAAATTATTAACTGTTTTCTCGATAAAGTATAATTTTTCAAAGTGAATATTAATTAAATTCTTCTGAGCTCTAAGCTACTCAGAAACAGTTACTATCAAGAAAAGAAAATAACTTCCTCAAATTTCTAATCCATTTTCATTTTCACAAGAAAACAAAAACGTTGCCAATATCAACAGCAAATAGGAAAATAGACAATTCTTCTATAAAAATCAATTATTAAATTAAATATTAAAATAAGAGCAAACTATAAGCTATTAAGTAGTTAATATTGTGTTCGGGTGATAAAATAAAAGCAGGCGATAAAATACTAAAATAAATATATCTTAGCAATGTAAGTATAGCTTAAAAGTAAACTAAATGTAATTATTATAATTGTAATGTATTATAATAACAGTCTTTTGAACCTAACACAATGCATCCTTTATTTTATGGCAGCGAAACTTTGTTTATGCCATTTTTTCAAATTAACATGTTAGGAAATGTTAATAAATTGTAAGATGATAATAACAATAAAAATTCTGTTATATTTGATAAATATCCATGTACATCCCGTATTATATAGTCGTAAATCGACTTATATAAATAACCGATCAAAAATAAAGTCTTAAATGGGATAAAGAGAAATATATATAAATATTTTAATCATTTAAATATTAATGAGAATTTAATTACCGAATACTCATATTTAACTTAAATTCAGCTTTATTTTAAAAACATTTTTGACTCAGAACTGCTTCAGTTTTGTGTATACTGCTTAATTAAAAAGTGAATTTATTCAGAATTAATATTTAAAGTAAATAGAGACGAATACATTGCATATTAGATCTAGATAAATTAAAGCATCAGTTTCAGAGTATCAAATTGATCTGCAGAGTTGAATCTACTTTAATTAAAAGAGCATGGATTACAGACGGATGTTTGACGGCAAAGTACTATGTTTAAACGAGCAGATATATGCAAATATTTCGCGATGGTATTGATAAGGTTGCTGACAGTCCCTAGTTTCTCGAAAATATTTACACAAGCAGGAAGCATCTACATTTGGAAATGGTCCACGTGTAATAATGTCTCAATTATGCAGCAGTGTGTATTCGGGATATTGAATCCAGACTCAGAGTGTGTGCAGATTTTGAATGTTATATGTTAGATGTTGAAATATGCTTAGCTGTCAGCGATGAAATATATCTGTGGGGAATTTAACAAATTACAGTTCAAACAATAAAGAGGAAGTGAGATTTATTCACTTGAATTATTACATTTACGCATATTTATTTAAGGAATAGAAATTTGATACATTCTACTACCGTAATGCATGTTATTTGAATTAACTTAAAATATCTATAAGCTTCCTGTTTTTCCAATGGTCGTTTTAACTCAGTGGAATTGATCGCGAGCTAGTGGAAGACTTGGTTTGTGGGGAATCAGGATGAATCATGATTCCACTAAAAGGTATTTTCAAGTGAGATTGATTCACGTTAAATCTGTCGAAATACAAAATCCTTATTTTAGCGAAGTTTGGGAATCAAGAGGATGGGGTTCTAGTAAAGATCTCGTCTTTGTCACTTGTCCGTAGTTCGAAGTTAAGTGATATGTCGGCCATAACCATCATGTTCCTTCTTAGTTCGATGTCAGTAAATATTGAATGGATATCTATTGACATCGCGCTCATCCAATCTGTGTTTCTGAGTAACAGTAAAATAAAACATATTCCAAAATGAAAGATTAAATGAGAAATTTTCAGTAAATTATGAGAAGATTTGCAATTAAGAAACTGAAAAAAATTGATACTTATAATCAGATAAAAGGTTAAATTATATTTTTAAACCTTTCTTATAAAGCCTCAAAAAAAATATATTCCCTTCTGAAATTGAATTTAAATGTACTTTTGTTTGAAAATTCTTAAAATTTGTGATGAAAAGTTTAAATCAATTTCATGCTATGGATTTAATAATGTTTAAAAAAGGCAAACACACACACATTACATGATGCATGAAAGTATGCTTTCAAATTTTAAAAAAAAAAAAGAAATTAAGTTTAAAGAGGAAGGGAATAAATATATTTCTAGGATTTTACTTATTTTATATATTTAAAAAAATTCTCATTTTTGTTCAGATTTATTTAACAACGGAGTTTTGCTACATTTTTAATAAAGTTTATCTGAATATTTGAATTGGCCTAATACTGTCATCCAATCATAAAATTTAAAGTACATTAAAACTTTTTCGTTACAATTTTAGTAATTCTAAAACATTTGAACATTGGACAATAACAACAACATAAACAGCAACAATAATAATAATGACAAAAATAATATAGCTACAATAACAATAATAATACACTAAAGAGGAAAGTATTTTAATATTTTTATGACGTACTGAAAGCTTTTTTATAACTTCTCACTCTTCCACTTAATTTTTTAATTATGAATGATTTTTAATAAATAGTTTAAGTCAGAATCATTAACAGTTAATACGTAATCTTTATTCTAGGTTAGTAGAAATATAGTTTATCAAAGTTTTAAAAAAATTTCGTCAATATTTTAAATGAGTTTATAAACATATATTAGACTTAGACTTTAAAAATATATATTTCTTTTTTTCAAAAAAGAATCTGAAAATTATATTGGCATCAGCTTCGATTTATTCACTTGATTTTTCTGGGTGTTTTTATATGCATCTTGGGCCAGAACTGATTCTAAAAAAGTACGTTTCTTATATAACAATATGCAAGCTATCTTTACAATTTTCAAAGTATTAAGATTTCAAGCGTAAAGAGAAGCATTGCATTTCTAATAGCGCGACAAAAAATCGAATAATTGAACAAAATAAAGAGATGTTTAAGGAATTGCACTTTTTCAGTCATTAGCGAAACTATTCAATTTAGTCATTAGCAATTGTACTATCTTGAAACTACAGATAATCGTCTGCCCACTGAAAACAACAAGTGTACTTGTACAAACTATAGAATAAATTTTCTTCTGAGTCAAAAATATTGTATCGTTTGTAATTTATATTTCTTTATTTGGAATGAAAAAAGTTATTTCCCTCTAAAATTATATAACTTTACTTTGCACATATACACAATTACTTCGTTCTGTAAATAATGAGAGTACGTATGAATTAAAAACATCCTAATCTAATAAACGAACGAAATATTATTCATAACTTTATTGATGATTCTATAGTATAATTATTTCCTTAACCGCTTATAAATTGAGGAGCCATGGCGTAAGATGTCATATATAATTTTAATATTTGCTTTTTTTTTAATTGTTTTGTTAGTAACGTTTGACTATGAAATCGGTCGCTTATACAAGAGTTTATATTTTATAGTTTTTTTCTTCTTTTTATGCTGAAAGTTTATTGAGTTTATTTTCCTACAGCTCCGGGGTTTCCTGGCTAAATGCAAGACCACGTCCCGAACACCACTCAGAAACGGCTCTGCACGTGCAAAGATACCGGTGAAAATCTATTTTATCTTAAGAATTTTAGTAACTAATAACGCTTGACACATTTTTAGTAAAATAGGCCACATTCAACAGTTCTTAGAAGAACTTATGATTAATAGAATTAAGTATTTCAACTCATTCATGCAGACTTTGAATATTTTAGTCTGAGACTATGTCAAGCAATATTATAGAAAGAAAGCAAATGAATTTTAAAGATTTTTCTCCATATACAGTGTCTCACAAAAGTGATCGGACACTTGTGCTTTACAAAAGGAAACTGTAATAAAATAAATAAGCAAACATGTACAAATTTTTTGTGGGTGTGTTTCATATTTAAAATTAGTAACAATTATTACATAACATACATTTTGTCAAAATATTAAAATAGCAATTTAATAAAAATACAATTGTTTAGAACGGAGCAAAAAATGGCTCACATAAGTGATCGGACACTTACTTTCCCATCAAATATTTATCCAAAAATTTTACTTTTTAAAAGATTTTAATATTTTGTTGGATTTCCTTTTACTTTTAAAACATGATTTAATCTTCTTGGGATGGATTCGACTAATTTTTTAGTGATTTCTGGAGTGATTTTACCCCATTCTTCTTGAAGCACCGATTTTAATTGTTGCTTTGAAGAAATGGTGTGTTTGCGAATTCTTGATTCCAATTCTTGCCAAATATTCTCTATGGGATTTAAGTCTGGAGATTGTGGTGGTGTTTTTATTATTTCAGGACAGTTATACAGCAGCCAGAGTCTAACGTTCAAAGCAGTGTGCTTGGGGTCATTGTCCTGGTAGAATTTAAAATCGTTGTGAAGGTTCAATTTTCGTGCTGAAGATTTCAAATTTTGGTTTAAAATGTCAATATACTTGTACTGATCCATTATACTGTCAATAAAAACAAGATTACCAACTCCAGCGGACGACATACACCCCCACACCATAACTCCTCCTCCTCCATGTTTTACTGTTGGCAGCAAGTTCTGTTTGCAAAATTCTTCCCTGGGTTTTCTCCACACCAAGATTCTACCGTCAGAACCAAATATATTAAATTTACTCTCATCAGCAAATATTACTTTATTCCAGTAATCAGAATTCTTATTTATGTTGGATTTTGCGAAAGCTAATCTGAGTTTTCTATTCTTTTCACTTACGAAGAATTTTTTCCTGGCTACTCTACCGTGATATCCAGCAGATCGAATTACCCTTCTAATAGTCTCAGGATTAACAATTATTCCATATAATGCTTGTAATTCAGCAGCAACTTTAGGAGCACTCTTTCTTGGATTTTTTTTAATATTTCGAACGATAATTCGCTTTATTCCATTGGATAGCTTCGATGGTCGGCCAAGTCTTCTTTTATTCTGAATCATGTGCTTCTTTTTATATCGTTTAATGATATCGAAAACTGTTGAATGACTCAAGTTAACTGTTTCAGCAGTTTTTCTTATAGATTTTCCACGTTCAAAATGCAAATTAATAACTAATTTTCTAATTTCATGCGAAGTTTCTTTTCGTTTAGCATTCATGGCTGCACAGAGCTAAAAAACACAAAAATTCCACAACAAACTTGAGAGAAATACTGCAGACGATTTTATAAATTATTGCCATTTGCTTTTGAGTTAAAATAAACGCCCAAAAAATATTTTTATTGCTTATTTCAGACGATTTTTGTTGCATATCTAATGGTGTCCGATCACTTATGTGAGCCATTTTTTGCTCCGTTCTAAACAATTGTATTTTTATTAAATTGCTATTTTAATATTTTGACAAAATGTATGTTATGTAATAATTGTTACTAATTTTAAATATGAAACACACCCACAAAAAATTTGTACATGTTTGCTTATTTATTTTATTACAGTTTCCTTTTGTAAAGCACAAGTGTCCGATCACTTTTGTGAGACACTGTATATATAATAAAACCTGACCCGAAAGCGAAACATTTTTAATTGACTAAATTTCTCAATTTTAGTATCACATTATCGTGACTTTGCTAATTTATTGGATAAAATAAAGATACACATATTTTAGTAAATTATAAGTTTTTATTTTTTTTTCAGTTTGAATCAACCCATATTTGTCTTGAATACAATATATTACATATGTTGAGGGCAAATAACTTTTAGTATTATTTAATAAATGCAAAATCAATAAATATGTAGATCTATTGTTTAGTACTTTTATTCTAAAATGTCTCGCAATTACCGCACTGTAAAGAATCCTATTCAGTACAAGCAAAGATATTTATTTTTATGGAAGGTTTCCCTTCCATTTATTCCTTTTTTTCTTGTTTCAATATAAAATATATATGATAATGAATAAAAAAAACCTCACAAATGTCTTTTCAATTCAACAATTCTTAATTGAAATCATACGTTTCTGCAAGAAAGATCTTTAGGGAGGTGAGGCGTATAAATGTAAAAAACACTTTTGTTATAATTTCATTTCAAGCGTTTCTTTTTAATTAAGATTTTGTGATTTTTTTTTGTTACATCCATACAAAACACATCTATTACGCATTTTACTCCAGATTTTCGATCGCAACAGTGTTTTCCGCTCTAATTAGTTGTTTCTACATTGTTTAAACAATGTATACTTGATTCCTGTTTATTTTCTGTGAATTGTTCTTGTATTATACTCGAGGAATTGTCAGTTGAAGTCTTTTGTTCCAATTTCGTTAAATAAGTGTATCGAAGCACAAAATAATATTTTTATTGCATTATTTATTTTTCTTATTATTTAAGAAATTTAGTTTCTTGCGAAATTATATGCTGTCAAAATTTGTTTCTGAAATCTCTGATATGCCCGTGTAGCGTAGAATTTTTTTTCTCTTTTAAATCTAATTTTAAGAGTTCTGCTCTAAAATGCTATACACATATCTAGAAAGGTTTTTTAGTTAAAATTTTGAAAATGGTTTGGAAAACTCGTTATTTATAAGGCTAGGTTTATCTATTTTTCCTAAATGTGACTGATCTAAATTCTAATTGCAAATACCTTCTTGAAATACATATTTGATTAACATTTTCTCGGGATCTGTAGTATTTAATGGGTTAGCTTTAACCATGGAATGCAAAATCAAACAATTGTTGCATGATATGTGTAGAACATCAATGTATAAATTCGTAATAAACATCTGATATCCTTCTTATCATTCTAATATTTTCTAATTATATTTTAATCAATCGAAAATTAATACTTCCTCACTTGTCCTACTTAGCTGATGGGGATTTTAGCCACAATAATGTTGATTATCTTTGCGTCGTATAATTCAATTTTTAAGCAAAATATAAGTGACGAGCATCAGATTAACGATACAGTTATATTAATACGCAAATATACTAATTTTATTGAAATAATACAAAATATGAGGTTGAAACTATTGTGAGTTGCAATCATCCAACATTTAAAATTTTTTAATCCGATTGTGAGAATTGAATTTAAGCTTTCCAAACTGAAACCTTCATTTGGGTCCATTCACGCACTAAATATTTAATTTTGAGATGTAAAGAAAGGTTGCAAAGTTACGTGCTCAATTTTCAAAATTATTGAGATTTTTACTTATGTGGAATAAAATTTTTTGATCAAAAATAATGAAGTAGTTTAGTTAATTGCATAACATTGAATTCTTATCATTAATGAATCTAGAACATCAGTTCTAATGCTATCAGAGTATGTAGTAATCTACTAATGGTAAGATGTTTGTCAGTTTCTTTAATGTTTCCAAATCCAATTAAATTTGTTTTTAAAAATGTGAAATAATATTATTTTTGAGTAATTAAATTGCATAAGCAAATTATATTAGTGTCATTTCATTTGCATAAGCTGACAACAATATTGAGTTTATGAATAAATTTTGCCAAAAATAATGAAACACCTAGCTCTTGTTTAAAGGGTATTAAAACTCTTTTGATTTCGTTTTTGTTATCGTGATATCGCTTTCGATGTAAGGTAAAGTCAATTTCTTAAAAGCATTTGTCATTTAAAAAATGTCGGGAAGAACCACCTTATATCTATATATTGAGTACAAAGTGGTATCAAATGCCTTCATGATGAATGACTTAAATATGTTTATTGAAATGATGAATTTTTGTAAATAGAGATATAAATAAAAATATTAAGGACAGTAAAACAGTAGGCTATGTACTAAACTAAGTCCAAATTCCATTTACAATTTATGAATCAACAATTTGAAATTCAGTAAAATTTTTCGAATTGAGATTTGTGTTTAAATGCAGGGATGCATTTTTGTATATTTATTGAAAATACAAAAATGCATTATGAATGCCAATAAATATATATGTTTTAGAGTAATCTTCCTTTGGGTGTGAAATGATAATTTAATTTCTTACTCGTAGTTGCATTTGTGTTTTAAATTTTACATAAAAAATAATGCAAAATAGCAAACGTATACTGTAAAAATTATTCTTTTTTTTTTTACACAGAAACTCTTTACAGAATGAATCTATTATATATAACTTTTTGTGAAACTAATCCATTACACCAAAATTTTAAAATATAAATAGGCTCATCGACATAAATTCATCCTAATTTAATGACAATAATTGCTCATAAAACATCTAGATATTTTATTTATTTGAAATGATAATTACTTCTACTACTAACTTTGGAAGAAATATTTATGTGAGAAATATCTTCTTTGATTTACTTATTATAAAATGATTACCGAGAACAAAGCAAATCATTTTAAGAAAATGATTGAACAAAGCATACTTAAGTGCTATGCACTATGATCATGCTCAGCAAATTTTAAATGGACGAACATCTCTTCTTCTAAAACGGTTAAATTGAGCTAAGCCGATTACGCGTATTTAAAAGCGGACTACAAAGTAGTCTTTTGTATGTAACATTTTGAACCTCGATTACTGCTGACACTTTAGGGCTCTTTAAAAAGCGCTGAGCTGAAGCGATAGCTATAAGTATTCAAAGTCTTAATCGGATAAAGATCTTACCGCTACAACGAAGACAAGCAACAGTTTCCTAAGGGAAGTTTGGGAATCAATAAATTGAAAAGAGAATACCCCCTTTCTTTGTGAAGTTTAAAACGCTTACTCGCTGTCTTTTACATCGTAGATTGCATTTAAAAGTCTTCTCAGCAAAAATTGAAGAGTAATTAAGATGCCAAATAAGATAAAGGGTTATCAAAATCGATTTTGATTACTAGACTTTATATACGATACGTTTATCGTCGTTTAGACAGTTTTGAAGATAGTGTCGCTTGCAGGTAGATCCTTTAGATCGGTGCCGTTAGTTACATCTGCGATTATTTCGATATTTTTCTATTGGTCTTAATGAAATAATAATTTCTTTAATTTGTAACATATTTTGTTAATTCGTATCATATTTTGATGTTTTATGGAAAATAAAGTCTGTCATTAAATATTAAAAATTTCTATTTTTAATTTTCTTTAGTTAAGGAGGTGTTTTTTGTATAATAAGATTGATAACTTTATTTCTCTCTCTACTTTAAAGAATTTCTTATTTAAAAAACTCATAGAACACCTAGAACTACAAAAGTCTCTAGCAAAACTTTTCTATAATTTTTAGAAAAACTAGTTTCTAACCTTAGAAACAACTACACGTAACGTGTTTAAGGAAAAGTTACAGACCTTAAAGTGCTTAACTTTATTTCTGTTTTAAAGAATTTTTTTATTTAACAAATTCATAGAACGAATAGCACAACAAAATATTTATAATGAATCTTAGAATCAATTATATTTAATGTGTTTAAGGTCATTGTTTTCATTAATTGTACATTTCTTTATCTGATTTTGAAACTTTAAATTTTAGTAGCTAAAATTAAGCTTAAAAAATTTAACTAGTCATCCGATATTCTTTAACACAATTGAAAGTTTTGAGCAAACTCTTATGACATCATTCTAATCAGATTTCTGTTCGGGCAGACAAAATATTAATATTTCTATTCCGTAAAGCATAAATTGAGCTTGCTTTAGTTTCGAATAGATATTTATTATGTAATCTCCTCATTTCACAATGAATGGTACCTTTCCTTCAGGAGAGAAAAAAATTACTGCAATCAAAGAGCGTTAAAAGTGGTCCTATTTTGAATAAATAGTAGAATATTTTTTCTCATTGTCATGTTATTGAAGATTAATATAAAGTAACAGAAATTACAGATCCTCGATGTTCAAAACAGGTTAAAGGGAAATTAATTCTGACCCTTATACATAATACCTGATTTAAATACTCACAAATTAAAGAGTTATAGCTCTTTGAAACATTATGCACTATCAATTACAACATATATTTAATACATAAGAGGTGTAATTTCATACATATTTCGTATACAAAAAGGAAGAAAACACTGAAGTATACTTCCCTGAAACTGAAGTAAGTCCTTTATGTCACCAAATAAGAACATGACTAACTTTCCGTATTCGAAAGTCTATCATTGGCTAAACCTCATCATCTTAATAATGTTTGTTTTTTCCCTTGGAATTTCATTTTGTTAGCTTTCTGGTACTTAAATAAGTAATTTGAATATTAAATGAAAAATACTTTGAGGACTTTACACTTGCCGCAGTTTAAAAAGAAACGATACTCTGTGAGCAGATTTTTATTATATATTTGCAAGAAAAAGTTTACATTCAACATATTTGAACATGCATAAATTGAACATTTCAGAAAGAAAAAATTCTCTCTCAAACGAACAATTATTTAAGATCTAATTTTTTTTTCTAAATGTTTCTCGATTTCAAAATTTCTATTGGCAACTCTTAACCATTTATTATAAGTGTTTTTTCGAATTTTGTGTATGTATTTGGTTCTACTAGTTTTACCTACAATATTACATATTGTTTTTCAATAGACAAAAAAAGCTAAATCTAATTTTGTGGATTTTTAAAAAATAACTTTTTATATTTTAATCCATATTCTATGCACATAATTATCAAACAACTTTTAAGAAAAAAATAGAAAAAAGTTTCAAAATTTTATACTGATAACAAAAAAAAAACATGTTTCTTAAATACATGAACATTATGGAAAAAAAAAAAAAAACTGCAAAAAGTTGTTTAAGTTTTGAAGGTCAATAATTTGACTTAAAGCACTACTAAACACACTTTAAAAGATTTGCTAAATGTTTTAGATAATGCTATGAAGTTTTGTACAAATAGTTAGAAAAGTCATGCTATTAAACTTGGGAATAAGGTAATAAAATCTTTTAGATATTTTGATCTTTTTATGAACGGAGTCTAGTTAAATTATAAAATTCTAGCGAGCGATGAGTGAGGTTCCATCTTAAATTAATCACGTTCTATAATAATATTTTATTTGATTCCTTATGTTCTAATTTCAGCAAACAAAGTTTTCTTCCAGAACTTAATTTATGAAAATACGTAATGAATTGAAGTGGATTATATCTTCTAAATTTTTATACAGTATTCCTCCCAACTACTTGCTGGGAGAAAAGTTTAAATACTTTGAGCCTACTCTATGAGAGAAAAGCATACAGTGTTGTATTTTGGATTTTAACTCAAATTGATTAAAGTATACTGAGACTGGATGCAGATTTAACATTATTATATTTAAGTTTTCATCATTTGCTTCCTCTTCCTATATTTATTTAGGGTTTTTTCTATTATCGTCAAATGTAGGTTTACTTTTGTTTTGCACTCAACCCTCTCCCTTTCTCTGTAAGCTATAACTAATTGAGAGTTTTTAAACACGTTAGCTGAATAAAAAAATATAAGTAGTTTATTAGTTTCTGCTGTTATTATACTTTGATTTCTGGATACCTGGAAACTATCTGAACAAGTTGTGCGAGTTATCAATCATTTGAATATATTCTATAAAAATACAATTTGTAATTTCAATGATTGTAATTTATGTCACCTATTGGAATCGATTATAGTTCCAATTAGTAATAGGTAGCTGATTTCCTCTGATTTTCATTCATTACAATTTATCAATATGACACTAATTGATATAATTTGTAATTGTTTCGATATTTACTTACAGCATCTTAACTGATGTACGAATAACAATCAAAAATTATAGAGAAAAATATCACTGAAATCAAAGCAGCTATTAAGTAATAAATTTCTTACCTGCGAATTTTAAGCAGTTGTATGTATAAATATATTCGAGTGAAGCTCTTGAAATAAATTTTATAAAAGGTAATTGATTATATTTATAACATATAGTTTTGAATGCGTTAAGAATTTGAATCAGAATTCGATATTTCTCAGTAACATCTTGGATATAATTCTACATTGTTAAGTTGTTTAATACCTCTACATAATTTATTTAAAAACATACAGTTATCGATAAGTTTTGCACATTTCTATAAGTTTGTAAAATGTCTAATAACCAATGAGGCTCAATAAATTAAAGCAATAAAACATAACGAATGTTTCATGCTTATACGTTTTGCAAATTTCATTGTCAGAGATTCAAATAATGGGGGTAATTTTGATTATTCTTACAATGAGGGAAAACTTATGGTAAACTACTTTGATCTGTGACCATAATACAATAAAGTATTATTATATTATTCTCACAGATTAAATACTGGCAAAAAGTTTAATATAATTTTTCTTGAAATTCTATGCAAGAAAATTTGAGCTTTATCAAAAAAATTAAAGTTTGAAAAATACTTAAAAAATTTTATTTGATTGTTTTTAAAAAAAATTTATTACAGTACTTAGGCATAGAGAGTCTCAAATTATTTTTAAATAAAAAGGATTGCAGCGTTTACGCAGTAGAACGTATCAAATTATTATGATCTTTAATATGATAACTGATGTCTTCAAAAGGAAATATTAACTCATTTTATGACAATTGTAATAATTCTCCCCTTTTAAAATTAAAAGTAATACAAGTGTCATATTTTCATACTCATATGTATTAAGCTATACTTATGAATCTGTTTATGCGCAGAGAAATTCACATTTATAAACTGAAGTAATTACGTAAGGGCAGTCATTAGTGTTGCACTTATATTTGAAAGTCTTGTACTTAACTTTAGGTTTATTTTACATAAAATAAACTTTATTTATAACTTTAACAATTTGCAGAGAACTTATAAACACAATAATCTATACGGTGAACGTAATTAAAAATTGAAAAATTGAGTTTAATAAAATTTCTAAAAATTAAAATTTTATTTGATGCACATTCGGTATAATTTTAGGCAAATATTATGCAATAATTAAAATTTATAAATTTTATTTAAAAAATTACTTTCAATGTATAGAAAATAATCTCACTTCATAAAGCGAAAATTATCAGCATATGGATAAAGCAGAGTTTGAGGAAGATTTACCAGAATCCTGAAACATATTTAGAGAAAAATGCAATGCAGATTTTTTTCTCTATGACTTTGAACTTGTATTTAAAAATTTGAAAATCACTTTTAAAACCTTCTATGTATCAAATTTCTTAAATAATACAGGTATCCATTCAGTGAAGAATCGTCTCTTTTTTTCAGCAAAAAATGGAGCACTTTAGCACATCTCACATATTTAACTTAATGAAACTTTAAATATATAAGGTACCTTAAAAATATTACTCAGAATAAAGTTTTCAATATAATTCTTTGCCTCAATATTATGATATCGCTTTTTAAATAAGGATTTCAATTACAGTTTCTGTTAGTTTTTTGCGAGTTCGTTAGTTTTCAAAACTCAAACTCATAATCCGATAAGAGTCATGTTTCATAACGAAGAACTTTAAGGATTTGTCTTTAATTATAATATTAAAATATAATTATTCTTTTGAAAATTGAGATACTTTAGGACATTTTACATTTTGATTTGATTTTAACTGGAAATATTTATCCTAACGTATTTTAAAATTAATTATTTTAACAATTGTTTTGAAATCTTATAAATATGATGAGTGATCACTGGTAAATAGATAAGATATAAATATCTCAAAATACTTTATCTATTCATCCATCAATAAAGTATTTTAATTCCAATAATTACGAGATTATAATTATTCATCCGTTTGAACTAAAGATTCATTATTCTATCGCGCATTTATAAGCAGTAACGCCCTAATTGCATATAGTTTTTTATATTATGTCAGTAATGTTGCTTCTATACAATAATTTGGTTTCATATAGACAAAATGTTACCGATATGAAGAATCAACGACTTATTGTAAAATATTTATGATAAACGTGGAAAAACTTTATTTGACGATCTATGAATCAATATGGCAGGGCCAATAAATCTAATCGATTCTTATCCAATTTGACGAATTACTGGAATCAATAAAACAATTCAAATAGATGAGTAGATAATCACATTTCAGAATAGCATTTAATAGTATAACATAACATCTATGTACAAATTTTCCTAGAACACTAATAATTCTACAAATAATACAAAACATACTAAAATACAAAAACTTTGCATGTTTTAACAAAACGAGTATAAACTATTCAATTGAGCCATCAAAATAGATTGTTAAATTAAATGTAAAATTTGGAGAAAAATAAAATAATTAAAGTTGATAATAATGTTCAGATATTAAAATTTAATCAGACGATAAATTATTTATAACTAAATATATCATAGAAATATAAATATACCTTAAATTAAATGCAATTATTATTCCTGAAAAAAAGTAATAAGTATTTACACAATAATTCATTTTCAACAATAAATGACTTAGAAGAGAAAGAGAGAAGCTTTCCGATACACCATCCTTTCCTAAAACTTACTGTCTGCAGAATGGATCTTCTATTGAAATATCTCAGCATCACAGCCATTTCTACTTTCGCTTTCTATTTTATGTTCATGGGTTGATTTTCCTGTTTGTACGTTAGATTAATTCTTGGATTGATACAAAAAATTCTCTGTACACAGTTCTAATAAAATATTTACTCCTCCCTTCTCTCATAGTTTTCATGCAATTGACTGCCAATCAATAGTTTATTAGTTAGAATCAGATAAAAACTTTTTACGCTTCAAATGAAAGAATATTGACCACCTTCTCCCGAAATAAATACGGTTAACTGACAGTTCAATACGATGATTTTTTTTCTCTGGAGAAAATAGAGACATCTTCAATGAAATACTTCCCTCTGGAAATCAAGGTTCTGAATTCTTGAGACATGACATGAATGAAAGGTCTTCTGAATTCTTCGAAACTTTTCAACGATTTTTCAAATCGTACTCGTACATCTGTCAGGAAGAAAATAGGCAATCATTCCCACACCCTTTATTCAGAAAAGATTTTAATTTCTTTGTTTACGATATTGAACAATTAGAATTAAAAGTAGTTAAATTATTAAATTTAAACATATCTACATCAATAAATTTACATGCTTTTTTTTTTAAAAAAAAAGCAGAGAAAAGAATGATTAGGTGATATTTTAATTACAATTTCGCGAAAAATATGAATATAAATGGAAAAAAACCAGGAAATACGTTGTTAAATAAAGAACAAATATTTGATTGTTATGAAAAATAAGACATTGGATTATATAAATTTATATTAAAATAAATTTTCCATACTCTATTTATTTATTATATGAAAAGAAGTATAAATGAGGATTCTTAAAAGAAAATACATATTCGTGCTTTTAAAATTACAATAACCGGTTATATAATTTATGGTTGCTTAAAAATGGAGTTTTCAGCCACTGTTTTAAGAAATTTGTATTAGAAGAAATTAAATCATTTCTATTAATTTTAATCTTAAGACAGTTACGCCTTCGAATCAAAGTCTTTTAGTAAGAGTTAGAAGAAATAAATTTTTATATGTATTTAAAATTTTAAACAAGTAATGTATATACATGTTTTTAATAAGGGAAATTTATAGACTCTAACTTTACAGTCTGCGAAGTAACAGTGATATAATGCATCAATTTTAGATAGTTATATACAAGATAACGAATGACTGGACTCTCAACCACCGATTTTTGTGTCCTACGATCTTTAGAATCTAATATTTTAATATAAATTTTGTATATTTTTGATATAAAAAAACTATATCCATATTACAGACAAAGGGTTTTAAAAAAAATAAACAGAAAATTTTAGAAAAACTACATTGAGATACCTGAACTCAAAATAACCTGAAATGACAGAGACAAAAGTGACCTTTCATATATTTGAAATTATTAAATCTTTAAAATTTATAAAGATATCACAAATTACAGTTTTTTAGATGATTGCATGAATTTAATTGAATTGCATAAGAATATGTTGGGGAGAAGGCACTGATTTTTTTTTGCATTAAAATTGATTTTGAATAAATCTATAACTCCTCTTTCTTATTTTGTAACTTAAAACAAAGCAGAAAAATATTTTTTATTTGTTTCAAAAAAGTCTCCCTTACAGTTTACTTGTAGAACCTACTGTGTAAAACATAATCTTCTTCCGAAACGGTATATTAATACAACTGCACATAATTTAAACCAGTTAAATTTTTTAAAAAAAGAATAAGTCTTGTGTGTAATAGTGTTTTTTCATCTTTATTCTGAAACATGAATTTAACAATAACACTAAACAGCATTCATGACAAAATAAAAATTTCCGTTTGAAGAACTATGAAAAGATTTATAAATCGAAAAATGTAAATTAAATCACAATTGTGTCTTTTACGCAACCCATTATTAACATGATCTGAATAAATTTATCAGTATAGAAAACTAGAGGGAAAAAGAACTTATAATTCTTCAGTCCCTTAATTTCATCACGATCTTTCAATTTTGCAGGGGCTTCACTATTGTTTTGAAAAGTCTAAGGTTAGTCGAGCGAAGGAAACATTTAATGCCTGATTTCCCCCTTTCTTTTCACGTTCTATTGTTTTACGAACTTCACTTTACCTTTCAGAAGATTCGTAAATGGAAAGACATGTTAAGTAATGTGTTGTTGCTTTGTTTTAATAGGAGCATATGATTTAGTAAGAATTGTTGTTAAGAAATCGTCTTTAGGGATCATGAGAGCATATATATTTATTGAAGTAGAAAAATGTAATGAATAGTTCGAAATAAAGCGTTAGTATTCGGTTGATTAATTCTTATTGTTAATTATGGAGTTGTAACAATAAGATGTTATTTATAGAGCTCGTAAAATTTGATCAACATTGAAGAAATTAGTTTTAAAAATATTTAATATCTTTTTATATGTTTTTAAAAAATTATTGAACTTATTCTAAATAACAACACTCGTTTATTAAGAAATATTAATGGTATTATGAGATTTAAGCAACATTATTTATTGTTGTATTATTTCATATTTATCTAAGATATGTTAAACATTGATATATTTAATTAAAATTAAGTTAAGTGAGCATTTTAAAGTTATTATTACTTTACTTATAACTTTATGAACCTTACATTAGACAATTATTCAATAAATTGAATAAAATTATTTAAAAAAATAAAGTGTTAAAAATCATATATCTTTGAGAATTTATTAATATTGTAGAACAGCATCCTAAATATTTGTTCTATTGTGCATACTTTTTTATAAACTCTGAATTACAATTATTCCATTTTACACTAACTATTTCAAGAATCAAATAGTTTAATTAAAATAAAATAAAAGTAACTAAATAATAAAATTTATTCACTTATTTTTAATTGCTTAAGATATTTTAAAATTAAGAAGCATCTAATATAATATCTAAGATTTGAATACACTTATCATATATTAATAAAAATAGTTTAATGCCCAATAAAATATAATTTACCTTAACAAATAATACAAAAATATATGAAAGTTAAAATAAAACAAAATATAGTTAAGAGGCACTTATCATATTGAACTTTTATTTAAAAAACACGATTTAAACAATATATTATAAAATATTTCTCTAAAATATAATATAATATTTAATTTATTATACTATTTGGAGGCAATGTATAATATGTTTCAAAATCCAAGCATAATATAACAAAATGTTATTTCCTATATATTTATAGTTCCTTTATATGACTAAAAGATTTCCATTTGAATCAGTAAGAGATATATTAAATTCCTTATTTCTATTTGTTCGTTATTGTTGATCAATTTGCTACTTTAATTTCCTCAATTTCATCTTTGCGTGTAATGGGATTTAACACATAGAGACAGGTAACATTGTATCAATATTATTTTTAGTCTGATTTAAATTTTATTAGATAACAGCATTCTCGTTCATGTAATCTAATAAGAATAAATATATTGCAGGCATTTTGTGACAAACTATATTTAAATTGATTTTCTTATCATTAAGAATTCCCCACTTAATCAAATGAATACGAAAACAGACAATGTAGTTTAAATTGATAGTATTCAAATATATTTAGCAATTTTCTGAGCCTATGAGCTTCTCTCAATATGGTTTTAAATTATTTCTTAGAATAAGTATGTAATTAATTTTTATTGAGAGAACATAAATTTCAAATTTCAACGCTAGTCTGTACAGTTAAACTTTGAACAACTAATGTGAATATTAGCGAAAAAATATTTGAAGACTCATTTTTTTTCACACGATATAACCCCCTCTCACTTTGGAGAGAATTATTATTCTTTGAAAATACATTCATTCTGTAACAGGCTCTTGTTCCCCTACTGCAACTTCTCCTTTTCAGCTAACCTTTTGTGGTATTTTATAATGTTATTTGATTTAAGAGCTTCGCATAGTGAACAATATATATATATATATATATATATATATGTGTGTGTGTGTGTGTGTGCGTGTGTGTGTGTGCGTGTGTGTGGTTACCCCATTACATTCATAACACAAGTGTTAGTGTTTTGTTATTATTTTTAAAGAACAAAAAAAATTGCTTAACAATTTGTTTGTCTGGCTATTTTACGGACATCTTATTTAATAAGTTTATATGGATCATATTCTAAGCAATGAATGGAAGACGTAACGCAACACTTCGTGCCTAGATAAAGACTATGAAAAATCAATCTGTATGTATCTCTATGTTAGGATGTATTTCTAATAATTTTACTGGATTACTAAATGTAGATATATAGCTGCAATCAGTACACTTAATTTTTCCAGTTGGTTCGAATAAAAACTTTTCGACAATGATCCAAAATTGAAATAATTATAATATATAATCATATATTCAAGCAAATACATTTTACTCGTGTATATGAAGAAAATGCTTTTGTACTCAATTCTTTTGAAATTTCGTCCATTTTTTAAATAATTAACCATGACTAGCAAATTAAAAAAAAAATTCATCTTTAATCTTTCATTTACCAACAATATGGATTTGGTGAAAGTGACCTTTATTCCATGAAATTTTTAATTTCCTCCTCTAATTTGGATCATTTTATCCATCTGAATACAATAAAATGCGTCCAAAAGAGCAAAACAAATTAAAGGTTTCTGGGATTTACACTTCCTTCCCAATTTTTTAAGATATTTTTCAAACCAAAGAACTTAAAACAACCATTGAAATAGACGTTAAAATATTTTAAGAACCTTAATTATGTAGAATCTTTCGGGGTTTTTTTTTGTCCTCTTGCGTGTACTTTGTTCCATCCACACAGAAAAAATAATCTAGGCAACAGGAGAAAAGTAGAAATTTCATAGGATTAACATGACTTTCACAAAATGTTAATATACAAAGCAGCATAAACAAGCATAAATATTAATAAACAATGATGTAATATTTTTGATTAATTACACATATTTCTCTATCATTTTTATTTTAAATTACTTATCTAAAATTGTTACTGAGTTCTATGTTTTTGAAATATATTTGTCTTATAGAGCCAAACAATGTTAAAAATGCTGCCTGTTTGGATGAAATAAAGTGTAAATTTTTATATCTATACTATAGATGAAGCGAATTTAAGGTAGTTCGGCATATTTATAGAAATCGTTACCTCAGGCTTTTAAGGCACGGTATCTTGCTATCAAATACATTATAGAGATTCAATTCTAAATTTGCAAAAAGTAATAATTTTCTCAAATGCATTGTTGTTTACCGGCACTATTTTCTGATTGTTACACATAAAATTTATGTAAAATCAAAAGTATTTATTCTGGTTGATTCCAAAGGTTAAGATTTGATCCGATTAGATGTTTGCTAATAGCAGTTTTTCATCCATGAATGGCTTTATTAATTTTAAAAACCATTACCACTAGAGAATTTTGAAATTCATATACCAGTTGTAAGATGCAAAGTTAATGATTTACAGACGCTAAAATATCTTAGTTAAAGCCTTTTTATAACCTTGACGAATTTCTATTAATTTCGATTTCTAAATATTTTCCAGTCTGAGTCTTAACGTATTCTGCTTAAACTTGTCCATAGTTGACTAAGTGACGTTGGGCTATTTACGAGTTTCTCTTCACAAATCTCGGGGATCTTTTGGTAATTTAAATTGTATACAGCTACAACTCCTTGAAAACCAAATGAAACGTAGTTAGGTAAATTGGAGGAATATATGATGTGTATTGAATTGAATTAGAAATTGAGTTATATATTAGAGAAATAGAATTGAAAGGAAAGAAAAGTGAGGTTGACGATAATGAAAAGCTGATACTTGTTGTAAATTGGAGTGAATCATCGTAATTAATCCTTATGTTGAATGTAGTTGGACGTAGCTTCTGATCAGAATAATAGAAGTCGAATCTGTTAAAATCAAAGTATTTGAACGGATTGAGGGATTCGGCAAGTTAAGTTTTATTATTTAAAAATATACTAGGCTTAACAGAGTTAAGAGGGATTCAAGAGAGAGGTAACTTGCATATTCTTTGATAAATAATAAAGTGTGTTGTCTTTCTCTTACGTATTTTTAATTAGAGTTATGAACATATTGACTGCTTAATTAGATTTTAAAAGGGATGTAGAGTTAAATAATGAATAAAAATGACGTCACAATTGTAAGAACTTTATAATGTATTTTTAACCAGCATTTTAAGTAATTTACTTGTTATATTTTTTTAAATCTTTCATATAACAATTTTTTCAGCCTGCATCACACATCAAAATAGTTACTTCTCAATTTATAGTTATACGATTCCTATTTTTTTTTTTCAAAAAATATAACAGAAGAGTAAATTTACTTTATTTAAAATCTCATAAATCACTTCGCGAGATTTATTTTAAAGGGGAAAAACCTCTTTTACCCGACATCATTTTTCTTTCTACTTTACTCACAGAAGCTCTGTATCACAGAGAGGTCAGGAAACATAATATAAATTCCCTTCACCGTCTCAGATAACACAAACGCTCTACTCCCAGCTATTTATTTTATACTATCGTTTCGAAAGATCTTTCAAAAAATAATTTTAATTTCATTCTTTTTTCTGTTTTCAAACTCGTGTTGTACAATTTTCTTCTCGTTCTTTCTCCCATCTTTTTTTAATTCTTTTTTACTTACAAAATCTTGCTGCTTCGATGAAAGCTTCGATATTTTATTTTTATTTACCTTTTAATGCATGTTTGAGAATTTTCAAGTCTTCTTTTTGTTAGATGAGGGAGTAGTTTTTATTTTTAATGCTCTTGAGAATTTACTAAATGCTATTTAGAGAGAATATTTTTTTTTTACTTACTGAAATTCTTATTCGGTCTTCGGAATGAAAGTAGATTATAATGAACTATTATTCTATCACTCTAAATGAATTAATTCTTCCTCCTTAGATGAATTATTTTTTTTTTGTTTCGAATTTTTCTCTTCAAAAATGTTTTGTTATTCAAGAGATATAGCGAAATCGTGATCCATTTCCACAAAGTATATGCATTTTTGGATTACAGAGTACATAAAAGTAATTTGCGGGAAGGAATAAAAAATAAATATTCACTTTCTTATTTTTTAACAATGCTTAAAAGAAAAAAATATTTTATCGCTTAATATCTATAATATAATTATTTTTTTTTAATTTTATGTATTTTTCAAGCATTTAATTTATTATGTAATGCCCTTTTCAATTCCAAGTTTTATTTTTGAAGAATTATCATTGAAATAATTTACGTTTATGTAATTGAGCGATCATATGAATGAAATCGTGACAAGCGATGTTTAGATTCGAGTCCTGAATTTCATATATTCTTGTCGCATAGCAGGGTTAACACACGTTAAATATTTTGGGGTTTAAAGTCCACAGGGGTATGAAAGTTGAGAAATTGAGGTAAAAATCCTGCATCGTCCTCGCAAGTTAATGTGTTTCAAAAATACGAGATTCGTAGCTAATAGACCACGCATTATTTCTAAGCATAACGGTAACACACAATCAATTAATTAAATCATATTTTTAAAGAATTTAAATTCGTACATTAGTGATTACGAAAGAAGGAATTACAAATATTTTCCTTAATATATTACACCAATGACGCTGATTTAAAACGCTTGTCTATTGAATGGGAGTTTCCGGGTTTAAAACTGAATGCTAACAACATTAAAATTCATACTAAAGATTTCAAAAACGTTTTAGAATATTCTTTACGTTACTCAGAACTGGTGTTCTAAAATATGTTAATATAATATATAAACCCTTGGAATTTCAATCTGATATGGCTCTGAGCCAAGTATATCTGCTTTCAGTCTGTTAATAAATCAAGTTATTCAATTATCTATTGTGTTTTCAATTTAACCTGTTTCAATATCTACTTGCCATTTTGGTGGAAGGGCGAGTTATCCTGGAACTACACACTATGTTACGAAGTAATCGGTTGCAAAATATTCCTCCTGAGTTCGGACTCTATATTGCACCTGAAAGAGTAAATAACATTAAAGGAGATGGCCACGAAGATTGAAACTAAGTCCATGATTATAACATCTTACGAGAAACAGTTTATAAATTCATTTGTGTTACTAGGAGACTATGGCCAAGACACAAACAAGCGATTTAAGGAGTAAGACCAAGTGGCTAAATACAATAAATGAGATTAAAGTTTCTGCTTGGCAAACGTGTACATTTCCAAGACGGAACAGCCCGGAAATGGTTTGAGAATAATGAACTTTTAACATCTTGGAGCCTATTTAAATTTGAACTCATTTAAACAATTGATGATAGTAGACGATTAAGGGGAAGAGAGTATTAATCTATTTCATGTGTGAAACATGGTTCTTTTCTCCTAAATTTTCTAAAATTGAAACTGATGTAAGCAGTATCTCATATGTTCGTTTAAGAATGAAATGCACATTTGATAAATTACTTTTGTATTCAATGGCCCAAGGGGAAATTTTTTCTAAATGATTATGTGTTTTTACATCTGCTATTGTCGTTATCTGAAGTTACAACTTTTGATTCTAATGAGTGTTGACTGCATTAATTATTCTACACAGCATTCAAAAATTTTTTTTTTTAGGTACAGCACAATTTTTAACAAAAGAGCTAATTTTCAAATTACAGCTGTTATCCCATATCCAATTGTTTTTCGGACAAAAGTTCTTAAAATATTCATTTGGATCTTCATATTAACGTTTGTAAATATTTTAATGAAGACAAAAATATAAGGTAGGATAGAGCTACATATAAGAAAACCTTTGAAAAAACCTTAAAATAAGAGAATGAAATGACCTACATTACAATTAAAAAAAACAACCCTAGTGTGTAGGCGTGAACGTAATTACGTACATAAAACTATGTTTTTACATCTGCTATTGTCGTTATCTGAAGTTACAACTTTCGATTCTAATGTGTATCTAACTTTCGATTCTTGGTCATATGCGTGAACGTAATTACATACATAAAACTTATACGATATTCTATTTTATGTTTGCATATGTACGTTATGATAAATGATGTATTAATATTATTGAATATTATGTTAAATGATGTTAAATAAATGTATTATAAATGACATAATATAATTTGTAAGATGTAGAATTGAAATTATAAAAATGCAATTTGAAATGTCTTTTTTTGCTGAATTCAAGATTGAGGTTAGCCTTTCAGCAATTTGTTTTCAATTACTTCTAAAATCTTTTTACCGTGATAGTTGAAAAAGTATATTTTCTATTATTTTCTGCCATTGGCTAATTAAAATTTATCTTATTTATTAGTATAAAGACTGTACAAAATTTGATTTTAGTGGTTATAAAATAGTAAATTCTTTGCTAGCAATTTCTAAGTTGGATACCATTAATATGCACTTTCTTTGCTTCGTTTAACGAATTGAATAACTTGCCTGTATAACAATTTGTTCTGTCAATGAAAGTAATTGCAGTATAGTTGGCATAATATTAATCGAGGAAGGCAATCAACCGAAGTAATACACTTGTAACGACGATTATTTCTATCCATAGTGTTATATTTCAATTAAATGTAACTAACTCTAAAAGTCAACAACTGATCCTAAGACATACCAATCTATCCAACTTAACTATTTATTTATCAATTATTATAATATAATATTTAATGGCTCTCTTTGGACTGTATGGTTATCCAACCAATTCAAATATGACTGAAATTATAGGCTCTTACCAAAGCCTTCCGGTTGGGCTTGCTTTTCTCCGACAAATCCTCTGCGACAGCAACAACCGGTAAATAACTCTTGATAATATCGGCCTCTTGTTAATACTCAGAGTTAACCACACTCAGATAATAACTATACTCAGAGTTAACCACACTCCCTCTCACTCCTCTAAATTTCACTTTACTTGCATATAATTATATCTGAATCACTTCACTTTATTTCCATCTGCACCTAATTAACATAATCTCGTTTCATTTTGGTTGGGAAGAAATTGTTATTTCATGCAATCAATTTGAATTAAAGCCCCTAAGGTTAGACAAGAGAAAATCGCGAATAGCCTAGCGTCACACACTTCCCATGCATTTGCCTATTCTCAGTTCTCTAGATTGCAATTTAAATAATTTATATTTGCAATAAACGTTATTTGAATGACCTATAATTGTCATATTTCTCTAGATCAAATAACTTAAAAATTTTGGAAGATTTTAAAGACGGATGAACAGTCATTCTTAACTATAAGAACATGTATTTAAGTATTGGAATATTTTAAAACGTTAAGACATTTGAAGAAATAAATATTTGCATATAAAATACAAAAGAATTTGATAACTATTTTTCAAGGAGCTGAGCAAAATAATTATATAGAATATATTGAGATTTATTTTTTTCCCCAAAAACCTCCAAAAATATTGTTGATTATTATTCGAAATTCCTAATTCTGACCAAAGCATATCCTTATAATGCAAGCTTTAAAATATTTAAAGAAAATATTCAAATTAAATCTTACTTATAAGATTTTTTGAAATGAAATTCCAATTATTTTTCAGTTGTTAATACATTTATAGAGACATATTTTTAATTCTATTTATTTCATTAAAGAATTAAAAACGTTCTAAAAGTGATATTGTTTTATTGTTTCTTTATTAACGACGCTCTCAAAAGCATTACGAAGGCTATTGGCACGGGCCTCATAGTTTACAACCTCGGTTAAGTTTATGAGAACGTTCCTGAGCTCTGGTGCTCTATCTCCAAACTTCCATTCTTCACAAACATGAGGACTTGGAACTTCAACATATTTAAGTGCATCATCTCCACTACACTTCGAGTACATAGTGGCATCCAAACTCGAACCCATAACTCGACAGAAACAAATCCAATCATGAGCACGCGGCTACTGGTATCACTGAAGGAGATCTTCAAATACATAATGCCTTGTTAAACGTACTTTCTTTCTTTTAATAATATTTAGTGTAACATTGTTTTTGTATATTGATGAATTTTGATTGCATGAAGAAGCAAATAAGTAGATCAATGAATTGCTTGAAATTATATATATATTTAATAATTTTTTTCAAACCAATCCAGTTATGTTAGCCATTTTGATTAAAATATATGGTAAAACGTAATTTACATGGAATTCGTCATTTATATTATACATGAATTAATCGTAATTTCTATTCTAATGGCTTCAAAATAGTTTTTTCTTCGAGTTGATTATTCTTAAAAGCTTATGTATATAAAATGAAATTAATAGTGAATAAAATAAAATATACTTAATCCTAAATTAGTTAATCAAAAATGTATTCAGCAACAGGAATTAAAATAAATTCAGTTGTTAACTGACAGTTTAAAATTTCTTTTCTTTAGAGGAAAAAAAATGTAGATGTTCTTCCAAAGAAATTCTGGTCTCTAGAAGACTCGAATAACTCTAAATATTCCAGACACGACTTGAATGATAAGCTTACTGATTTCTTCCAAACTTCTCAACGCATAGAATTGTCTATCAACTGTCGGCTAGAAAAGAAGAGAAACAAGAAATTTTCGTTATTTGGAAAATATCAGATATTTTCTTGATACATAGTTGAACTTCACAGAGTTTGGAAAATTGAAAGCAAAAATAAGTAATAACAATCTTAATTGGAAGGTAATTAATATGTAAAAGTAAATATATTTGTCTAAAATATTGCTTTTACAAGAGGTCAAAAGTATGCTATTAGTTCAAAAAAAAAAAAAAAAAAAAAAAAAAAAAAAACAATTAATATCTATATTAAAAACAAAATTTATTTAAAAAAAATGTTTAGCTCTAAAATGTAACCAATGTAAGTTTTATAAAAATCTAGAGAATTGTGAGATTTATAAATTAAATCTGTTGAGCTTATAATTATTATTCATCTGAAATGAAACCGAAATATAATTAAATTTCAAAACATTAGGAGGAGTCTGTTTGAATTCGATATTGTACGAAAAAGGAAAGAAATGTTTGCTTGTATATTACCAAGACAAAAGAAGCCATCCGATGAAGGTTTCGCTTGAGGAATTAAAAAAAGAAAGAAAATAATGTTGAATTCAAATAGCTGCATGTTTAATTCGTAAACAAAATAAACAGCTGTCTTAAAATGAATACTGGAACTTCCAGAAAGGGTGCAAAATGCACAGTTAATGTGTAGTATATATATTTATTATAACTATAAATACTGTTAGATGTAAGAGAACTGGGAACCAAATTGGTAGGATCTCAGAATATTTATTTACATTTACTACAATCTTATTTTAACTATATAGCAGAGATTTATGTTATAATAAACTGCATAATGTGACTAGTGGGAGGTTGAAGATATAAAATAAAATTTAAAAGATGTAAATTTTGAATGCATTGTGATATATAAGCGACAAAATAGAGCAAATTTGTTTTTAGAACGGTTTAAAATTTAAACAATATATAAAATATAGAATTCTTTTTTGAAAATTTACTTCAAATTGTGCATATTTAAGATTGTGAGAGGAATTTATGGGTGTTTTTACAATAAAACAAAATTTTCAAGTATTCAAATTTATCATAATCTTTAAGATTTTGAAATTGAGAAATAAATGAAATTCTTTTATGCTTATACACTGGTTATCATAAATTAAGGAAAAATCACAAAAATAGCGATAACTCTTTCAAAAGTAAGCCAAACCGTGCAAAATTTGCATATGTTGTCCACTAAGAGTAGCTGAGTAAAATTGCAATATGCAAATTAGTGACGCTGCACTCGGCTTACGTCATCTGCCTGGAGCATAAAAGTCCAAGTTTGAGAGAAAGCACACAAATTTTACTGTGATTGCGACATTGAAAATCTGAGATAGCCAATTCGTAATAATGACCTCTAGGCATCATTTGCCTGAAGAACTACGATGGAGAGCCATCGGGAGACTAGAGGCAGGGCAGAGTCAATCAGAAGTGGCCAGATGGCTAAATGTGAGTCCATCTGTGGTTCATAGACTTTGGAGGCAATTTCAAACCACAGATTCGGCATCTAGGAGGTTCAGTCAAGGACGGCCAACTGTTACGACCAGTGCCGATGACCGATATTTGACATTAAGTGCACGCAGGAATAGAACCGCTACTCCGACACATCTTAGATCCTCTCTTGCTGCAGCCACCGGAAGGTTGGTGTCAACGTCAACTGTGCGCAGAAGGCTCCACGAAGGTGGTCTGTATGCGAGACGACCAGCCATTTGCGTGCCGCTCACATCACGCCATAGGAGAGACCGTTTGCAGTGGGCCCGACAACATGTCCACTGGACGTCAGATCAATGGAGGCCTGTTCTCTTTACGGATGAGTCCAGGTTTAGTCTAGAAAGTGACAGTAGACGTTATTTGATATGGAGAGAACCTGGGACCCGTTATCATCCATCAAACATCCGTGAAAGAGATGCATACGGAAGAGGCAGTGTCTGTGTTTGGGGAGGCATATCCTTAGGAGGGCGCACAGACCTCCATGTCTTTCCAAGGGGAACCGTGAATGCTCAGGTTTATCGAGACAACATCCTTGATGCTTATGTGCGCCCATATGCCGGGGCGATTGGTGATTGCTTCCTGTTACAGGACGATAATGCAAGACCACACAGAGCTCGCATTGTTGATGATTATCTTCAACAGGAAACAATTACGCGCATGGAGTGGCCAGCTCGATCCCCGGACTTGAATCCTATCGAGCACGTTTGGGATGCTCTAGGGAGGCGTGTATCTGCCATCAATCCGCCCCCTCAGACCCTTGCCGCGCTTGCATCTGCTTTACAAGAGCAATGGCTCTCACTTCCTATTGAACTGATAGACCGCATAATTGAAAGCATCACACATCGCTGTTTGTGCTGTATTGCTTCTAGAGGCAATCATATTCCATATTAAAGGTACTTTTTCTATTGCAAACCGATACTTCCAATTTGTTTATTTTATACATGTGCTAATTTCTATACTACTATTAATGTCTGATAATTTCTTTTTATGTTGTTTAATACCTTACTATGTGTTGTATATTGTGGGTAAGTTTCATAAAATTCCATGTGTAATTTCTTGAGTTATCGCGATTTTTGTGAATTTTCCTTAATTTATGATAACCAGTGTATTTTACAGATAGTTCTTTTGCATTTTGTCCCATATATAATATTTTAACAAAGCTTTTATATAATATCAAGTAGCATAAATTTATCAAACTCGGAAACGAATAATTTCTTACGCATGACGTTGTTTCTTCATCTTTAAACATTTGAATCGTAACTTCTATGTAATAATAACTCGGAGCATCATGTGTACTTCAATATAAAAAGAATACTCCATTCTATAAGAGCTACAAATAAAAATTGAAATTTTTCCTCGTCAGTGAATTATATTTAAAATAATAGAAAGCAATTTCATTTTAATTAGTTAAGAGGAGCGAGGATAAATAATTTTGAATCCATCAGCTATAATTTCATTAAGCTCTTTCAGTTCATCGGATGTCAAACAATTGTTTTGAAAAGTTTGAAAAAGTTGATCGAGCGTAAACTTTCAATGCCTGATTTCCTCCAATATTTTCTGAGTTCAGTATTTATTAAATTTCTATCTGTCTTATGAACATTCAAAAAAATATTGAAATAAGAAGCATGCATATTAAAGATCTAATCTCTTATTGTAAAAGCATATAATTTTGTTACAAATCTATCTTGTTCAATCACATGAATATTTATTCGATTCAATATTAATGTTATTAAACAAGGAACAACTAAGCTTTTTAATTGCTATTAGATTACTTCAGGTGAATGTGAAATTATAGAATTTTTTTTTTTATTTTATCATTCATCAAGTAATAAATTAATAAATAAATTACATTTGTTAATACTTTGATTTGTGATATTTATTTACTTACACTACTATGTGTCAAAATTTAGAAGAAATGTTTTAAAGCTTTCCTAAGTTTTTTAAATATTCTTTCATGAATTGTTTCCTATTCTAAATTGACTTCTTTGTAAAATTCTTAAAAAATTCTGATAATTCCGTCTCCATTCCCTCTATTTTTATATTAATGTAGTTCTACCAAGGACGGTATAATTTATGAGATATAAAAAATAGCAACAGCAATTTTAAAAAAAAATGGATTAATGGAGAGAATATTCATTAAAACATATTTAATGACATGCCCCTTGACAGTTATAATATATTAAACAAAATAGAATGTGAGAGTTATAAGTGTATGCTTCTTTGGAATGGGAAAGGATTAAAAAAATCAATGCGTAACATTTTAGGTTACTAAAAGTATTATTATATTAGAATAAATTATAAACGCAGATTAGATTTGAGTCTAAGACTTCCAAGCTCTTAATACTAGCAAAATCATAGATACAGTATAAATATATTTATTATATCATAATGAAATAAATTATTTATTTTAATACATATCTGCGATAGGATCAACCATTTAATAAATAGTTATCTGTGAAATAAGGCTTAATGCAAATACGTGTTTATATAAAAGTATCTCGTGTTAATCAATCATTCTTGGAAAAAGAAGTCAACGATACTAAATAAAACGTCACTTTCATTCCGAATTTGCGTAAAGAAATAATAAAAAAATCACTTGAAGTTTGGAGAAAAATATTTTTGTACTTCTTACTATCTTGGTCGTCGTACTTGCTGATTTACTAATCCATCCATGAAAGCATGTGTTCTTTATTCCTTTTTTATTTTAGGATTAAAAATTAGAAAGAAAATGAAATCTTTTAAATAAATTCAAGAAATATTAAAGATAGTCATGCATTGATTTTTCTCAGAACTCATATAATATGCGCTTTCAACTACTTTTCCTTTCCTTCCATATCAATTTCAGTAACGAAATACGTCTAACAGAATTCGAAATGATATTTTCATATTTGATATAATTACAACTAAGGAACAGAATTTTGGCGACATCGTAACGGACATTTCTTAAAATTATAACAAAATCATTAAAAAAACATTTCAGTGCCTAAGAACATTTGCAGAAAGTAAAAATTTATTTTTTTAATCAATGAGCAATGAATAAAACAGTTATATTCTGAACAAACTTTTATCTTGACACAAAAAATGAAATTTATTTACAAGAAATAATTATTTACTAAAGATTATTTCAAAGTTTCTCGCTTAATAATATTAATATTGATCCTTTCATGGTAATTATTTATCAACCCAAACGTTTTATATAAAATTGCATATTTAGCTTCAAAATCTTGAAATTTATGTAAGGAGTCAGTAGAAAATATATTTCATAAGAAAAAATCTAATTTCCGATTAGAGGAATCAAAGGTATAAGAATGAATAGCGAAATACACATTATTTACATATGAACTTTCCCACATGTTTTTTCCTGAAACATTATCTCACCCTGAAAAATTGAGGAAACCTCAAGAGCCTCAAATCGAGTCACAAGTTCGAATTTTGGTACCACCCAAACTCTCATTTTGCCCAATAATGAGGGCATTCGAAACCGGGCCTAAAGTATCATGTGGTACGATGTGGAAATTAAAATAAAGGAAATACCAAAATCTGTAGTCGTCCTTGTTACTTATTAGGTGATCAAAATTATTTAAACAGTCACCAAAAGTCACATACAACTGCAAAGTGACGATAGTTCAAACCCAGTTCCAGCCTACCGACTATTTTGATTTTGTGAACGTGATGTTATTCCTATGGAATTTACACTTTTCTTCTCAATCCTTAACTATTAAATTTATTTAAATTCGATAAAGTACATCGGTAAAAAAATTACGTTTTGGTTGAATAATTTTTCTTAGATTTTTGAAAATATTTCACATATATTTTCATGACTCTTTTGCGGGAAATATTTAAAATAAGAAATCTGAGAAATATTATTAGATATTTTCAAAACATAAGGAGAAAATGTAATTCCACAAAAACTTTAATTGTTTTTTTTTATCTTTTTGGGGGGCATTTTATTACATTGAAACACATATAACAGTGTAATTTTAAGGAGAAATGTAGAAATTTAATAAGACTATAATTACTTTCACGTATTCAGAATGACCGATAGACGGGAGACTCAACTTTTAGAACTGATGAAAGTAAAATGAATTTTCAAACATATACTTCAGCTGTAGCTTATTATATTTGTAAATACCAAAAACAATATACAGTTGACTCTAATTGTTCATTTCACGAAAAGGGAAATATATTTATTAAAACGTTTTTCTGAATTTCACTTGGTGTGTGTGTGTGTGTGTGTGTGTGTGTCATCAAATTTTCGATCGTTAATTTAACCAACTTCCCATCAAGCTAGAGCTTTGAAATTTTGGGAATCGTTCGTACTCGCCTAACAATGCAATATTTAGACATTTGCGACAAGTTTTAACTAATATTTTCTTTAATAATGCAGTTTAGCCCAAACACTTGGCGCGATTTCAAAAATTGGCACCAAACTTGGCGATTGTTTTTTTTTTTTTAATAGAATGACTTACAAACTTTCAAATGCATGTTTTGATTTTATGAGTATTATGAATTTCTTAATATGCTCACAAATGTATCTTTTTAAGTAAATTTTAAAGTTAAAAATAACTAACAGTTTTAACTAATATTTCAATAATTTTCTTTAATAAACTTTGCTACCATATAAAAACGTTATTTTTAAAAACGTTGGTTTTTATATCGAATTATATAGATAATAATATTGTTATAAATTTGTAAATATTATTTGTATTTGTCTTAAAATATCTCAGACAGATGGGAAATACTCAGAGTTTGGGCAAAAATCGCACGTGCAATGTTAAGAAAATGCATTTTTAGGGACTTGGCGACCTTTTATTATTGGCAATCACTTGGCGAGATTTGGTGAAAAATAGATGTTTCTGGAAAGTTCCATCATCGAAGCTCTAGGACCAATATTAAGCGAGATAGCCAAGAACTTTCTAGAACCTTGGCGGAATTCTGAGATTTTAACGCTAAGCCAAGTATAAATACCGCCGGCCGAGATAGAAGCGGGTAATAGTGAAGACGGTCATTTTCTTATTGCTAGTTATCTGTCTGAGATATTAGAGACTTCTGCGTTTGGTAGCTGTTTCCTGTGAAATTAGCTGAAGTAGGACTGTGTAATTGAGATATCTACATCTGGAATTTCCTGCGTCCTGTAGAAATTGCTACGAATAAAAGTCTTGAGAATTTTTTTTAAAAGAGATTGTTTCCTCGACACTCAATCAACACGAACCTCGAGGTGCGGTACAATATGCATAATTCCAAAGATAAATAACACATATTGGAAGCATTCTGCGAATGCTTTTTTATACGTTGTTCTTAAATGCCAAATGATTAAAATAATCCTGTCTTCTTATCATAAATCTAATTAATTTTAATCAATGAATGCTTATCTGTTTCTTTAGGAAAACGAAACAAATAGATGCTGTGTGAGACATTCTCAATAAGTGCTATCATTTTAGTATTTTATTCTATTTTTCTGAAATATTTTCCAAGTTATGTTGATTGTTAAGTTCGTGTATTTCATTCCTAACTAAAATTTTAAAATTTCTTAAGAATATGTGTTATTTCTTAGACCATTTCCTTTTCATTCAAAATAACGCTGTAAACGCACCAAACTTGATGAAGCCACATAAGGCAGCATTAAATTAATGTGAAACGATTGGACATCCGAATTCTTATTTTCAAAGAAAAAGTAAAAATGTTAGCTATAAAATAATATGCATATCCACATTGTGAAAAATTAATAAATGCTCTTTCATTTTGAATTTTTTTTCCTTGCACACTATTTCTTTTTTTTCAACACCATATATCAATGCCTTTATTTTTTTTTTATAGTTATAAGTCTTAAATTTTTCAAAACCGCAACTTGAGCAGAAAATTGCGTTCACTGTAAATCTAACACATCATATCGGCGAGGTTTATTTTAAGGCGAAAATGCTCTTTTACAAGACACGATTTTTCTTTCTATGATTTCTTATAGAAACTCTGTATCAAAGAAGTAAGGAAACAAAATATAAATTCCCTTCACCGCCTCAGATAATAAACGTTCCATTTCAAGCGATTTATTTCACGTTACCGTTCCAAGCGATTTTTCAAAAAACGTGGTTTTTTTTTAAAGAAACATGCCACACATTTTTCGCTTTTCGTTCCTTTTGTTGTTTAGAACTGTTTTTGCATCGATGAAATGTATTTATATATAAAAGTGCAATTTTTATTCGCCACTTAATACATGAAAAATTGTGTATTTTTGATTTTGAACGTCTGTTACATTTCTTTTTTGTGGGTATTGTAATTTACAAAGTATTTTTTAAAATAAATTTTTACCATTAAATCACATACTTCCATCCTAGGAATAAAGGTATATTCCCTTAAAAGCGATTTTACTAATAAATAATCTTTTCCTTTATTTGGGAAAAATTATGTTGCTCAATTTATTTTCCTAGATTTTTTTTTTATTTATTTAGAGTATTAAATAAAATCTCAAATGATTTCTCTTAAATGTATAAATAATTATTTCTTCATAAAAAAAAGTTAGAGGAAACAGATGTTAAAAACATATTTTATTAATTTAGTCGAGCAATTAATAAAAGAATTATGTATCACTACAAAAATTTTGTTAGAAATTATTATTTTGATTTTCCTCGAGAACATTTTTTTATTAATGATGCTTCAATTTGGTAGCATTTTGTAATTAATTTTAAATATATTCTAGAATCTTAGGCCATTCATATTTATTCATTAAAGCCTTTGAATAATTTAATTGAAGAATATCTAATTGAAATTTGGGGATATCATAAGGTTGATATGTTACGTCATTGGATGGTGTATTTTTATTAATGCTGATTTATTGAAATAAAAAATAAAAATAGCTTTCTAGGAATCTCAAGTTCCTACTTTAACAAACGTCTCATTTCTACTTGCTCTATTCTCCTGTTGGCTATTTTATATACGTATGTATGTCTGTATGTGTTTGTGTGTAAATTAAAACATAGTTTATTAGTTAATACAAATACAAATAAAAATTTATATAAAGCAAAAATAAATTATGCACGTAACTATTCAAAATATAAATATTAAAATCTGAGATAGAAAATTAAAACTGGTAAAGAATATAATTATAATTAAATTAATATTAATTTTCTTAAATTAGGACCAGAAGAATGCTAAACAAATTCAAGGAAAAAAAAACTTATTAACAAAAGTTAATATGTAAAAGTAAAACATGTAAAAATATAATAAATAATGTTTAATGCAAATACTAAATAAATTTGTATATAAGATAATAATAAACTGCAAAACTTTTACAAAAATAAATCAACCATATTTAAAATGTAAATTATACATAGTAAAAAATTCTATTTTTTTTCCAAATCAAAACATGAACTTATTAAAATATGAATAGCATAATTCAAAAAATGCAAAACAGTTAAAATAAGGAGATCAAGCTATAAAAAATGCTAAAACAAAAAATTTTAAAAAGGAAATAAAATAATTTAATTGCTGTATAAAAATATTATCAAAATAATACTGTGCTAGCCTACTTTCAAAAATGTATGCAATCTAATAACAATTTAATCAAATGTAGCTCTAATTCGTATAAAAAAAATCTGTATAGCAAACTACAAATAACTTAAAAATAAGCTACATATGTAAGCAAACACGCACACACACACACACACACACACACACACACACACACACACACACACACACACACATATATATATATATTGCTAAATGAATTTAAAAAACAAAATATACTGCTGTTTGTAGAAAATGCAACACCATGAAAGAATCATCAGAATCAAATGAAATTTAATGCAGAAACGACTTGTACTGATACAAATAAATGATGAAATTTTCAAAACAAAAGAAACAAATTAAGCGTCCGAAATCAGTATTTGGTGCAGCCACCATGCGCTGCAATAAGTGCTGCTATACGACGTGGCATGGAGTCAAACAGATGTTGAATATCTGCTTGAGGAAGAGAATTCCATATCGCTTGTATGCGCAACCAAAGTTCGTCTTTGGAAACTGCAGGACGCGGATCACGAGCGAGACGCCGACCAACCATATCCCACACGTGCTCAATAGGCGACATATCCGGTGAATAAGCAGGCCAAGGAAGAAGTTGCATGCGTTGTGCTGAACAGAAGTCTCGAACAGTCCGCGCAACATGTGGGCGTGCATTATCCTGCTGAAAGATAGCTCCAGGGATGCCTTGAAGGAAAGGAACGACTTCGGGCTGTAGCACTTCACGGACGTACCTGTTGCTATTGAGATTACCCTCAATTCGTATCAAATTGGATCGTCCATGATACGAAATCGCACCCCAGACCATAACTCCGGGTGTTCGACCACTATGTCGTTCAATAATACACTCAGGAAGGCAGCGTTGACCGGCATAACGTCTAACACGAACACGGCCATCATGGGTCCACAAATTGAAGCGTGATTCATCTGAAAAGACAACTTGGTGCCAATCAGCTCGCCTGTCTCTGTGCTCAAGAGCCCACTGCCGACGCAGCCGTCGATGATTCGCCGTGAGGGGAATCCTGTATAAAGGCACCCTTGCACGCAATCCACGGCGCAGCAGACGACGACGAATTGACGAAGCCGACAATTGTACACCTGTAGCAGTAGACCAACGTGCTGCCAGCTGCCTGGAGGAAGCTGTGCGATCATTCACCGCCATGCGGAGCAGGTGTCGATCATCGCGCTCTGACGTCACCTTCTGTCGTCCAGTGCCTGTTTTTCGAGTTGTTCGGTGCTCGTCGGTCCACTGCTTCCAAACTCGCATCACTGTGGAACTGTTCCGCTGCATACGAGCTGCTATTGCGCGATAGGAAAATCCTCCTTCTCGAAGGCCGATTATCCTCCCTCGTTCAAACTCCGTAAGTTGCTTGAATTTCTTATTCTTCCGTCGTGGAGGCATACTCAGGTCTCACTAAACGTTTGCCACTAACAAATAATCATAGACTTTTTTCAACGTCCCGCTACAGCACTTTATTTATACGCTTTCAGCATCAATTCAGAGGGCGCTGCGCGCGCCGCGCACGCGCGATGGCTCTGAAACTTTATTAATTTGCATAATATCCTATAATTGACATTTGCTGCGAATTTCATTTGATTCTGATGATTCCTTCATGGTGTTGCATTTTCTACAAACAGCAGTTTACATTAAACAATAAAAAAAGGAATCCGAAAATTAAATTTAAAATTAAGAAGTTAATATAAAAAAGAAAATGAAAACAAAAATGTGCATCCATAAAAAAAAAAAATTACTTAAAGTTATAGGTTATTTAAAAAATAAAATTTTAATTAATGACATATATCAATTATTAGAAATTAGCCATGAAAAACTCAAAACAGACATTAAAAGACACTAATAGAAAGTTGAAAAAAAAAAAAAAAAATGAAAAATCTTTAAAAATAAAAATAATGGAATTAATGCTATTTAAAATTGCCACTGGCTTAGGAAAGTGGAGCATATTATAGATAAATTCATAATCAAACCAACGTAATCACTCAAAGCTTTGTAAAAAAATTAAAACCCAAATATGCCAACCATAGAGAATGATCCCACAAATAGGAAATCTTAAAAATACATGTTTTAATAGAATAAAATCTTTAGAGAACTTAAATATCTAAGTATAAATTGTATAAAAGCAAAGTAAAGAAAAGAAACTTTAAGATATACATAAAAAAATAAAAATATATAAAAAGTAACTCGCATGAAATTTAAGCAATATTGAAGTAGTTATTTCGTCCATAGATAAATATTCGCTCCTTAAAAATCAATTTTCTAAACTACAGTACTTACCTCTATATTCAAATTTTAGAATTTTAAAAAAATTATTATAAATTTATGTACTATAATGACTTTATTACACAAATTTAAAATTAATTCATTTTTAAAATTTACACAAAAACAATATTTTTTTAAAAAATTAGAACAAAGATAAAAAAAATAATATTACAAAATGATATAACAAATTTGAAAGTTCAGTAATCTGCAAAAATATTAAATAATAACTACATGTATAAAAAATATATATGTTCTGATTATTACTCAAATTTATTAGTTACTGATTCTATTTTCAGATTAGTAAGAACCTGATTCAGACTAGTGGTAGAACAAATTATTACATTAGTTTCTCCCTCGCGCTCGCATTGTTGGTATTTCCCACCTTAATGAGGTTTTAGTATGTTCAGTTTTATTCATTTTCCTTATTCATTTTTTGTTCATTTCTTTTATTTATTTCCGCTATACTTTTCTGTCCTTATTGTGCGTTTGCTCTGTTGACATTCTTTTACTTACTAATTTTGCTCTTTAAAATCAATTATAATCACTAAAGGAATCATACATAATGTTTCTGATGGCTATAAATAATATGATAAGAAAACTGAAGCTTCTGGTAGTGTTATTAAAATTGAATTTGAAAAACTCAACAAAAAATTCCTTTTTTGATGAAACTTGATTTGTCATGCTTTATTTTGTCGAACGTGTTAAGTATTACGAATGCAATTACATTTAAAAAATAATTATGTAAATTCTCATTGACCTTATAGGAATAAAGCAGATTGAATATTTGATGATAAAAATTATTACATGTTTCAGTTTGAAATAAAATCAACATCTTATCAAATAATAGAATATTCTGCGTTAGATTTGAATTGCTGAGTTAGCTAAGATAATAAGACAGATAACATGTGATCTCATTTAAATTCAGCTAACTACCATTTTGTAGATAGTACTATTTATGTGATTAATAATAATTATCTCTTAATGAACAGGGAATGTCAGGATGTTTTATTACGTTACATTTAAGTTAAAGTAATTTGATAATGCATCGAATAATTTTTATAGAGTAAATGATATTGAAAACGATTTTTATTCATATCCTAAATGCACCTATTCATTCTAAACGTACTTTTAAATATAAATAAAATTTTATATGAATATTAATGATATAATCTTCCGAAATATATAGTACAGCTTATTACTGTTATATTCTTATTATCTGATTAATTTTCTTAGTTCAATACAAGTAATTTTTCACATAAATGTATTTATTTCATTCTTTTTTTATTAAAAGTTTTTTACTTATATTGTTAAAAGAATTTTGTGTCTAATGTTATGAGCTTAATTAATTTAAATCTAAAGTTTTTTTTATTATCTGTTTAAGTTTATTTACAAAAATTAGTAAAATACACTTCTCAATTGGAGAGTAAATTAAATACATGTGCTCGTTTTCAGTTTACACTCATAAAATTCAGCAGAATTAGATTGTTTTAATTAATAGAGCATTAGCTCTATCTTCTGTGAAATGTAAAAATCTATATTATAATTATTAAATATGGAGAGATTATAGATACGAAAATTATTCAAAAAGAAGAGTACTCAATATCTTAAGAATATTAAAACATTTATAAATTCATATATGAACATCAAATACTATTTTTTGTTTTAGTTGTCTTCCTTCATAATGCACTATGTGAGCTTGTAACAAAGGGTATTCACGAATACCTTCCCTTTAACTAATATTCAGGGTTTCTTTCTGATTTTATATTTAAGTTCATGACTTCTTCTCAGTCAAATGAATATGAAATAAATTTCTGAAATGGAGTACAATACATATTATCGAGTCGTATAAAAGCACCACAAAACTTAATCGAAGATAATTAAACTGACTATAGTAGGAAGAATGTTAATGTGATGTAAGTGGAAGTATTGTGGATTTTAGAGCAGATTAGATGAAATTAGGACCCAACGCTGTCGAAGAAGGTACTTGTATCATCTTCTGGTTAGTGCATTCTTTGATAGATTGTAGAACTAGTTTTTGTGGATTAAGAAAGTAAACTACTTATCAGCACCTCCCCCATTATTAGAGAAGTTAATAATTATATATTCTAGATTTATATTACTATTTTATTTACTTGGTCTGTGCCTGAACTTAAGTTGAAATTTAGATCGTATTATGAGAATAACAATCAAAATTTCTGATAAGACAGATAACAGGATGTCATCACTAGTTGAGCACTGAACTGTTATTTACCTCTGTCAAAATTAATCTCCCTCCGTCTAATTGGTATATTTTTAAAGCTACTCTGGACTTTATAGGTAATTGAAACAACATTTCCATGCACACACGATTTCATTAAGGTAAAAAGCTAAAAATATGAAGGTGACGATGCAGGACAGTGAAAGGGGTGTTCGATGATGTTCCTACCGAATGGTTCAATAGTTGCTTTGAAGTACTGGTTATGTGGGACCATGCATTGCCCTACTACAAATACGGTCTCTATGTTCAAATTCTTCTTCTTTTGTTCTTTGTTACCCTTCGCATTTTTTTAGGATTCCTCAATTCCGTTCTGCAATAATTGTTCCCCCAGGGCAAACATTCAATGAGGAGATTCTGTTTACTGTCCCTATGAAGTTTTTGGCCGAAGCAACAGTTTAAAATATTTATGAAAGCTCTAGTACACATTAGTAAGGTTCAGGACACCATCATCTCAAACAGATTTTATTTCTTAAAAGTCTGGAACAGTGCATTTCCCTTCGTGGAAAGAAATCGTATTACGTTCCGCAACTTGTAGCTGGCTAGATTCAGAATAAAGACTCATTTCAACACAGATCTTTAAGAAGAGTTTTAAAATAACTGAGATATAAACGAGCACGCATTCTACTTTACACAATTTGATCTTGAACGCAGTATAACCAATTTTATTGAAAAGCAAATCTCTTGAAAGTCAGATACTCAATATTCTTACTGTCTGGACATCCTTATTCGTACAAAGTAAAATGTAACTCTCAAAATTTATACATCAAAATTTTATTTGACATAGGATATTTTATGTTTGACTAGTAATAGTCACTATATTCTTTTAAACTATTAAAATATGAATATCCAACAGTCCTGATAAGGTAATAAGTTCAATATAATAATGTTTCCTACTTTATAGATTTCAAAAAATTCTTGAGCATGAAATCAGAGCTTATCTACAAATTTCAAACATTTGAACTATTAATAAAAATAGCTTTTAAATGAAATCTAAAATATTTTTCATAATTTTTTTAAAAAGTCTTGTACACACTATCTTTTTATTTAAAGCCAGTGTTTTCTTATTATGTTGTGTTGTTATTAAATTCAATTTTTATTCAGTATTATTATTTTCTCGCGAAAAAAAAAAGAACAAGGATTCTGTTTAAGATTGAACGGGTAACTTAACTGTCTCCTGCATTATATTTTAAGTTTCGAGATACATCAATCATTTCAATCTTAAATCGTGAAGGGAGGATAAACGTCTAATACTTTAAGAGGCTTAAAGGTAAATTTTACTTTAAGGAAATACTTTAACGAGACCTACTTTTCTAGGAGAAATATTGTGAAGAGATTTGTAAGTAAGAGATCAAAGGCGATTATATTTTAATCTATGAGAGCCTTCTTCCAAATTAATAATAGCTATGAAATTTGGAAACTTCTATTTTACTAGTATTATACCGCGAACTTTGATCTCATTAGGAACTGGCAGAAAAGTTAAGCAACAACATGAATCATTATAATTTTAAAATTTAAGATATTTGGATTAGATAGGTAAATAAGAAAAATGACACATGCGCAAAAGAAAGTAAATCTATTTTATATAAGAATGTGAAGTTGTAGATATTGATTGACACCTGGAAACAAGCACTTAAATCTAAAATAATAGCGACAACAAACATTGAGTTATAATTATATTTAAGAAATGATGCGTGTATTTTTTTGAAATATAAATCAGAAATTGCAATTTGACTCAAAATCTAGGAAACCAAAAACAAAAAAAAAACAAAAAAATTGACGGATTGTTCACACTATGTTTAACATCAGGATTTATAACAATTAAAAATTGAAAAAGGATTAATAGTCTTCATATAAATTCTTATTAAGTGTTTTTTTAATTGACTTTTTCAATGCATGTCAATTGATTGGGATTGTTTCTTAACGTCTTACTCATAAGAAACAAATCTCGTAATTTTAAACCTAGAACAAGTAACGAGGAGAAAAACTTAGTTGTCCTATCTCTCTCTAAACTTCCACACCACACCATTTGTGTGACATGGGATTTTGACTAGATTTAACGTGCATCAGCCCCATTACATGACGATTCCTTAGTAAAATCAGGATTCGAGCCCTCGATTTAAAAAGTCCAAGACCATGACCGCTAGACTACCGTTGCCACTTTATCCAGTTCAAGAAATTACCAACTATGTAATTTATAAAGCTCATTTACTAGAATTTTCAAGAAGTGTGTGTTACATTTAAAAAAATATATATAATGTTTAATTTTTTGTTATCAGTCAATAAATAGTTTTAAAAATCTATGAAGAGGATATTCAGAGAAGAGCAAAGCATTTTGATACATTACATATGATATTCAACTATTTCTCAAAACAATTGCTTTTTTGTTTTTGTTTAATTTCTTATCTAATTGATGTTAATTACAATTATGTATTAAAAAATCGTGAAAAAACGTTTAACTGAACCATAATCTAGACATATCTAGAGAACATAATGTAGAACAATTATGAATGTAGTAACATGAAACTGTTTGCATTATATTTCATTTAAAGTTCGCTCATATGTTTAAAAATAGTTTGTTATAATATTTTAAAATGTTGTACATCATTCTGAAAAATTCTATACTTTATTCTCAAATCATGATGTTTACTTAACATAAATAATGATTAATAATAAAATAAATGGATGTAAGCCATGAGAAGAAATAAAGAATTATAATTAGAAAACAAAAGTATTGGCAAACCATAAATTTTCAATACACATTTTTAAAAAAATTATAAGAAAACGGTTCAATAGATAATTAAAAATTTAATGTAACATAATAACTATCTTGTATAATTAAAACAAATATATCAAACTTATTTAATTTAAGTATCATAATGTTGCTTAAATGTTACTAATTCCTTCCAGAAATACCTATGCGGCGTTGCTAAGTTAAATTTATAAATAACATAAGGTTGAACTTTTTAAGGTCAATTACGAGGCTTTAATAAAGAACTTAATGACAAATGTCGTGAAATAGAATTAGGAAACATCAAGTTGTGTAACTCTTCTTTTATTTTTATTACATATTTACTTTTATGTAGTGTTATATACAATTTAAATATTTAACATTAAGATAAAAAAAAAGGCCTTCACTTTTGATAGATAATAAACATAAAGTACCTTAAGAATCAAAAAACGTAGGTACTTTTTAAAGATGTCCCTAACACAGACCCAAATTTAAATAAACGAGGGGGGGATATCAAGAAGTAATATTTTTGACGACAAATGGTATTGCTATTGGTGCTACTATTGCGGATTGCCATATATTAAATGACGTATAAGCGAATTTGACATTGATTCATGTGTTAGTTTTTGTTTGGTATCCATTAGCTGCTAAATCGAATTTCATTCCCAAATTGTCGTTGTCATTTTGTGTCGAGTTACACCTTAGATGAGACTCAGATTCCTCACTTTGCACCAGAAACCAAATAATAACCAAAACACTGGGTTTCTTCTGGTGAATCTCATCAAAGAAGGAATAGTCAGTGTCATTCGCTGGAATAATTATGGTTCTGACATTTTGGTAGTGGAAGGGTATCATACTCGTGGACTTTTTAGAAAAAGGAAAGACGATCACTGAACAAAACTTCGGTGAGTGGGTGTATTCCAGTTCCAAACATGGCTACTCTTTGAACCTACCTCAAATATCTTCACGGTGCTAAAATAAAATTGCAGTCACTCTCTCTAAAGTTCTATTTGTCTCTGAACTGTAACTAAAAGAAGAAACATACTCCACCACAAAAACATATAACAATGCCGTAGAGGCATGTATACCGTGAATAAATAGGATTGTCATGGGAAAATACTAGGAAAAATCATGGAATGGTTCAATCATTTGTACTCGTCCGGATAACCTTTTCTTGGACTACTACAGCCGTATATGATTTGTTTTGCTCTGTTGACAGCTCCGCAACAGGATATTTTTCAGCATTAATATGAATGTTAAGATTTTCATGAAAAAGTCATCCAAAGAAATGCAAAAGTAGATGACGTGTGGTGTGTACGTGTGTATGTTTTGAGATTTCGTTCTTAGATGTGTAAAGAAGTTATTTTTAGCAAAAAAAAATGTATAATTAATGTCAAAAACGTAATTAATTAAATATAATGATAGAATTTTTAATGAGATTCTCTCTCTCCTAGGAGAATTTGCTCTTTTTTTTTTTCTTTTTGACGTTGTGGTTTGTGGAAGATTAATTTTTTCATGTCGTGCTTAGGATTTAATAGCGGAAAAAAGAATTAACATTTTTGGTGAAATTAATTTCTTATTTTGCTTTCAGTAAAAGATTCAAATGTTCTGTAGACTCGTTATTATTTAATGAAATTAATTTAAAATACTTTTTTTATTTTTTACTGTATATTGAAATCTATAAAATGTAAAATTTCTTTTTCGGAAAACTAACAATATTATAATATTTTAATAAATATATCTGTACTTATCTGACCAGTATTGTTTACTGCCATAAGAGATCAGTGGTACCTATTAATTATACATGAAAACGATAGTATCGATTTTAGTCTATTTCATCGGATTAAAATTATAGTTAATATTAAAATAATTCAATTAGGATGGTGATTGTAAATGAAATATTGCCCTTATTCAATTATAACCATATTTTAGAAACATGAAATATTATATATTTATATGATACATGATGTATGAAATATTATATTTATATGATCGAAAAATTAATTTTAAATTTTAAAATGTACATATCCGATAATATAATAATAATTTGTATTTTTATTCTCACCGTTATCAGTTGTTATCTTTTCGAATTTTAAGAAAATAAACTTATAAATTAAATAAGAGAATTTGAGGTTCTAAATTAGCACGAGTTTTGGAGTCTTACGAACTTATGATAAATTATTAGAATAAAAATAATATTTTAAAATGAGATTGTATTAAGATATGTGTATACTTATGTGTATCTTATTCCTTATTATTAAAAGGTAATTTCAATTGTTTTGAGTTTGAAAACCCGAAAGTTATTTAAATTTGCTATAAAAGAAGCTCACTTTTTTTTCTTGTTGAAGGTATCTTAGTTATCATAAGGAGTTGATAGTTAAAGGAAGTTGATTTTTCGAAACAATATGTTCTAAGCTGTGCAGGTCAGAAGGGCTAATAAATGATTTTTAAAATAATTCAAATAAGACAGTCTCCTGTAAATCTCCAATTCTATACGATTATTTAATCTAAGAATCATTAAAGTATTTCAAACAATAGATTATGCCATTAATATTTATAGTATAGTAAATCGATTGTGCCATAATTCAAAATAATTTCAGAAGAATAAAATCAATAAAAATCAAAGAAAGGAACTACTTTTAGCAAAGTATAAAATAGTCAACCATAGAAGCCCTAGGAGACCAAGACAAACGAATATCTTCCAAAAATAAACTCTGAACCACAAGAAGTTTCCAGGGTTTATTTTCGGACTCTTTTTCCATCTATTCTACTTTCCTTGTTGAAGAAATACTTACCTAGGGAATTCTTTTTCAGCAGTGTTCTTTTTAAGAAAGAAAAGTCATTTATTTTTATTGTCAGTAACTTTGTTAACAGTGCAATATATTTCTAAATTCACTTACCAATGAATAATTTACTCATTTTCTCTTCAGAGTGATCTTGGATAAAAGGTATGTAATTATAAAGATCCATGTAACATTTTAAAACTTGTTGATTAAATTTAAGAAATTTAATCTCCTTCGCATTGACGCCACAACACATTTTCTTCTCATTTTTAGGTCGTAAGAACATTTATAAATTAAAGAACTTTCATAGTTAACGTTGGATTGAATTACAATAAAAATTCAAGTGAAAAATTATTCTCTCTATTTCTTTTTACAACATCCTCTAACAACCGCAAATAACATTTATTTTGGTATTTATTGATTGTTTAATAATATCGCAATTAGAAGCAGTATAAGGGGCTATTGGAGATAGATTTCGCAATTATGAATTTCGGTCAAGTTACGAAGGCGATACCTGAGCTTGCACCTCCCTCTCAACCCTTCCCCACCCCGGAAACAAGAGGAATTGGGACCTCAACAAATTTGATATGCATCAGATCCTCTACATGACAAGATATCAATGGAGCCTGGATTCGAGACCACGACACGATGGATACAAAGCCAGTCGCAAGTCCGCGACTCTGACTACTAGGCTACCGCAGCTATATTTATTTACGGAATATATTTGTTTATATACAAAAGGTGCAATATAAGATCATTGAGCTTTTTCAAGCATAATAAAATTAATAGAAAATAAATGATGCTTTCCATGTACATTATTACAGCATAAAGAGCATCTCACTCTTCGGGTTCAATTAAATCCTTCATTACAAGGCTTTACTGACATATTTAACCGGACGAGCATCAAATCATGAACTATATTGATACAGGCGGTTTACAAAAGCTATCGCAGAGTTTGAAGTACCACCATACATTTCATATATTCTACACAGCACAACAGGATTTTGGAAGCTCTAATAGAAGGAAATGAGTAAACAATTAAAAATCTCACACGGAATTTTATATATATATATATATATATATATATATAACACATCAATCAATAACTCCCGAGACTAACCCAGAGATGACGCTCGTAGTAAACCAGTAACCAGGTCTTTCTAGAGTACGAACCTTTGCTTGAAACGTGTCAAAATTTTAAGTCGATCGGACCAGAAACAGCTGAGTTGTCGAGGTTGGAGTAAAGTCGTTTTGTAGTTTGTTTAAAAAATGGAAA
>BMAW01082015.1:155313-203493 GCA_019974015.1 Nephila pilipes | reverse complement strand
TTTTCTACTTAATTTAAAATTACCTATCTTGAATCACAATTTGTATTTATTTTATTTGATCAAATTTGATGTTCCAATGTCAGCTACAAAATTATGTGATTCTGACATACTTTTTGTTGAAATACGTTATTTCTAAGTTTTAGTCTTATTCATTCTTCTTATTGAAGTAAGGCAAATGTCTGGCATTGACAATTCTATAGCAATGATCAAACAGAAAGTATTTTTTATTCAGTTGAAAATATATTAAGCATCTCTCTGTCTGAAATAAATTCACCAGTTAACTGACAGTTCAATCAAACACTTCTTTTTCTGGAGAGAGAAAAGAGACATCGCCGATGAAATTCTTCCCTCTGGAAATGGAAGCTAAGAATTTCTTGACACGATTTAAATGATAGGTCTTTAGAATTCCTTGCAACTTCTGAAAGCATAATATTGTGGGAATCTAAATCTTTCAACTGTGGTTTTGAAAACTGAACAGAGAAATCTTCATCATTTACAAAATATTGAAACTTCTGTATTTAGAAAATGACGTGCCAGATTTCAAAAATACAAAGATAATAAGAATACACATTCACAAACGTCTCAAACTAAAAATATTTTAAAATAAATGTATTAATATATTTTGGTTATAAAGCATTATTTTATTTAAAACTTACTATAATAAAGCATCTTCTTGGTTCCGATATTTATTTTTCAGTATATTTTTTCTGACAGAAGCTCTGAGTCACAGAGTTCAGAGAACATAACATTAAATATCTTTAATATCTCAGATAACAAATGCTCTACTTGAAATGATTTATTTTGAGGCTTACTAAAAAATTTATAAATAATAAGTTTAGTTTAATTTTTTTTTTGTTTTCAACTCATGTTGTACAGTTTTCTTCTTGTTTAACCTCTCTTTTAAATCCTTTTTTACATTCGAAAACATGCTGCTTCGATGAAAGTTTAAATGTTTTATTTCTATTCACCATTTAATGCATGTTCGAAAAATTTTTAACTTTAATTTTTATTTTTCTGAATAGTTTTTTTTTTTTATTTTTAATGCACTTGAGAGTGTACTAAATGATGTTAAGATATGTTTGTTTTTACAATGTAAAAATCTTATTCAGTTTTCAGAACGAAAGCGGAGAGTATTGAATTGTAATGAATAAACTATTCATGCTTATTTAATTCATTTTCCTGTTTTCATCCTGTCTTTCAAAGATATTCTTTTAATTAGGGAATCTAAGTATTGGGATTTACTTCTTAAATACATATATTTTTTGCCTTACAGACTAGATAAAAATTATTTTTTGAAATAATGTAAATTTCTCAATCTTTACTTTCTATATTTATAACATCGATTAAGAAAAATATTAAAGCTTCAAATAATCATATTAGATATTTTATTGTAACTATATTCTTTAATTTCTTAAGAATAATCCACAAAGAAATTTCATGTTTTGTATAATCTCACAAATTTTTACATACATTTAAATTAGTATTCATTGGCTTTCTTAATTTCATTGATTTGTTTCTGAAAAGTCTTCATTAAAAATATTAATCATTCTTTCAAAATTGTGAAAAGTGCTAATTTATTAGATGTTTGTAAGGTATCCGACTACGTTCGAAACCATAATTTTGAAGGAAAAAAAAACGAATAAATGAATAATTTATTTTACATTAAGTGCTATCTGAACTTGAATATACATTTTAAAATTGTTTTAAAAATTGCGTAATAATAATAAAAAAATTAAGTGACATATTTCAGCATAAAACAAGGATTAAATAGCATATTTTCTCAACATGTTTTTTAAGAAAATTAGTTCTGTGACATAGTTACTTAGAATATGTGTAAGAAAAGAGAAGAGATTAGGAATTTTTAATAATTCAAAATATTAGCAGAATTACTTTGACTCGAAGTAACAATACGTATTTTTCTAAGAAGGTTCTTCATTTTTATGCATTAAAATGTGAATATATATACCTATAAATAATAAATTACCAAAGTCAAATTCCAGTCTCTTAAATGTAATATACATATTACACCAAATTTTATCAAAATACATGAAAAATCCTTTAAGTTATTATAACCTATCAAAAGTTATATCTGTACTGAAAAAGTTATTCCTCATAAAAGGGACTTTGAAACTTACATAAAAATCAAAGATATATACACCAAACGAACTCAACCTTCCCTCCTCTACAATTTTAAAAGTCACATCTCATTTCTCCTTTCTTAAAAATTCAATTTTCTTGTAGCTCTAACTTTGTTTTTCTGGCCCGTTTTGCTGATGTTAACGAATGTCGTTGAAAGTTAGCAACACGAATAACATCAAAGTTCATAAGGGTGCCAATTGTATACTTCTCAGGAATTATATCTAATGCATATAATAATTTTAGCATTCCTTTATAATCACCGTGAAAGTACATAACAGGTGTAGAAGCCCCCTACACAAATGTTTCATGATCAAAAAAGTCATCTTTCGGGATTATTTTCACAATCAGCCATTCAAATATTCATTGTAATTCTCCGTTTTATCATTGATATATTTTTTTAATAAATTTTCAGCTCATAAATCGAAATATGCAAATTTAATGGAATTAACAATTGTTTTATGGAGACTTTGTTTTATTCACCTTTATTCCGCAAGTAATAGCACGTTGATATTTACTCTAACTTATTGTCCTTTAAGATATTCTTCATTCACTGGGTGATACATTTCTGAATAGCTTTGAGAAATACAGCTATTGCAGCGGTTTGCATTCCAGGTTAATCATCAGGATTTTCTCTAAAAGCAGTAACATAGTAATTTTGCAATTTATTAATTAATTTGTCGACAAGCTGTCTTTTTCTCCTAATTCTTTCGGATATGTTTTTAGTTAGATATGCGTTTACAGACTCTTTTCTGAATGTTTCCAATGCACGCAAATTTAGTGACACTATTATTACCCTAAATTTAATCGAAAATAATATTCCATATCGGATAAAACAAATCATATCATTTAACAAACAAAGAATTGAAAAACTCGGAATTAAATATTTCAAAATGATAGCCTTCATATTGTGAAGAATAAATTTGTAAAATAAATTAATTACTGACACTTTAAATGAAATTTCTCTTACAAAATTTCATGGTTGATTATGATGTATGAATATACATGCATATAAAAATTGTTTGAAATTCTGAAATAAATAAACATTTGGTTAGAAATATTGGCAAGTTAGATTTGGTAAAAAGAGTTTTACTTTAGCATCCAAAACATGACTTTAAATAAAACTTTCTTAATTTAAAGAATATACCATCTAAATGTTTATCTGCAATATTGCTTGTTTGAAACCAATGATTATTATTTCCTACAATACTACTTACACAATTTATTGTTTAAAATTCAACAAAAAGCAACTAATCTTTTAATAAACCCATGAAAAAAATTTACAAATTAAAAATAGAAATTCTATGTCAAGAGTTAATAAAACACTTAAATATTTCCAGTTAACAAAATAATTTAAATGCACACACACATACATACATACATACACACACACATACATACATACATACACACACACACACACACACACACACATATATATATATATATAAAATTTCTAGTTATTTTCAAATAGTACAGAATTTACTTAGAAAATTTAAAGAAATGCGAGAGAGACAAATATTTTGCGCTTGTGTATTTCACATTTTTATAGTAATTCACTGTTTTGAGTGAACTTTTTTCTACTTAATTCGAAGCATTGTTAAAGTTCTTTAAAAATATACAACGTAAATTAAAAAAAAAACCTTTCTAAAGGGGATAAATATGATTTTGGTAAGAATTAGTTTTCAGAAATTATCTTTAGTGGCCCCCAAAACTTTTTTTTTGTAGATACTTAAATGTATAAAATTATTTACTCAATATATGATCTTATGCTTAGTATATTGTGTGGAAAAACGAAATAATAATTAAATAAGTAAAATATCTGTATGTATTTCAGAAAAAAAAGGACTAGTAAAATATACTAAAATTAATTAATTTAACATTTAAAATAACGTGATAATCAAACTAATAGAAGATTTCATGTAATGGAAAATCAGTGTTAAATAGAATTATTGATTCATTTCTGAATTTTTTTTATTTACTTTGATTTATCAATTATATAAAGAATTAGTTTTTAGTGTATAATCATTTCTGTTAAAGAGTGCATAATGTCGTTAAGAAGTGCATTAAAAGTCAATTTATGAATAATTGGATTATTTATTTTCAAAAGAATTAAATATATAAAATGTAAATTCCTAGGACATACTGCTGCATGTTTCCCTATATAACTCACTTTAAAATTTAATTATGAATTTTTTTTTCCATTCTGCATAAGCCCACGTAATTTCAAATTAAAATGCAAGAAATTACAGATAAATAATGTGAAACAAACTAAGATTAAATTAATTAAATTGAATAATACTTCGATGAATAATTAAAATTATAATTGATTAATCGCTACTAAATCAAAAAAAAAAAATTAAATTAAATTTCCATCGATTAAAAAAATATTGGTACGACAAACTTCTAGGTATTACACTACATAACCAATTTTTATATTTTTTTTCCTTATCTCAATTTCGGCTCTTGAAGAAAATTCAGGAAATGCTTAGCTGACTTTCCTGAATACAGCTTATAAATTCAACCAGTCCTTGCTTTAACAAGTATTACATTCCGAATAAATTGACTAAGTAAACATCAAGCAGATTTGATATGTATGAAAATAGATGAGAGATTAGAAAAATATTTTAAAGGAAAATAATGTTTTCCCCTTAAAATATTTGCTATATGAATTTTTACGTGACTTGAAATTATTCAGTATTATTCAAAATTATGTAATACATCAATTTATATACAATAAATCTTGGTATGAAATTATAAATATTATTTAAAAAATTTCAAATGTTGGATTTTGATCCCTTCTTCATATAATATGTTTCTTAAAAATTTAATGTAACAGAGATCTACATGAAATTACAAGTTAAAGCTGAAGCAAGTTTAAGACTTTGCTAAATTAGTCACCTAGTTACTTACTGATAACCATAGAACATGAAGCATATATGCTATATATATATATATATATTCAAGTTTCAAGTTATATATACATCGCTCATTTTGCGTAAATCCGGAAATTAATAAGACGAAATTTTGCCCAATACTTGTAACATATTTTCTCATGATAATAAATGAATATCTAGTAGTCAATCAAGAAAAATAGTTACTTTTATTTGTATTTTACTTTAAACTACAAACACATGCTAATTAAATAAATTCATTTGCAGTAAATAGAGAAAAAGTAAAGTCTAAAATGCAATAAATATCTAGAAATAGTTTTATTTTGACTCTACAGACTCAACACAAAGATTTATTTAATTATATCAAGAATATCAAAGTCCTCACCACAAGTGAATAATCTTATTACGGTAAGACAGAGCTACACTTGTGAGGTTTTACACAAGCCATTTGTTTTTTATTTTTAAAAACTACAACTTCAAATCGTAGTACCTGCTTTCTTCTTGAGAAATCTGATTTAATGGAAAAAAGATTATATATATGCATATTTAAACTCAAATAAATTAATGTTTATGTCAAAGTTGATAATGGCATTTATGTTGTTTGATTCAGAATAAATCATGTCAGCGTATTTTAAACATAACATTTTGATTAATCATTTTAATACATAATTCCTTGCAATAAATGTAAAGCAGTTGTATAAAAATAGGGTAAATATGAGACAAACCATTTTCGTCACGCTATTCTTAAAAGTGTTCATGTTACTGAAAAGTGACCTTTTTGTTATGGATTTCCATGAAACACTTATTCCAAAAAAACATATTGAAAGATTAATTTTTTGTTTTCTTTTTAAGTCACAAACCAAAAACGTTAATGACTAAAAGAGGTTGCTTGAAGGTGGCGATTTTTCACAAGTAGATTGAAAGTATTTGTATTAAAAACATACAAAATATAGGACAAAATATTAAGTACACAGCACGGATAAAACCCTCTGAAAATACAGTCTTAGTTAGTCGAATATGACAAACTATCTTTGGCATAAGGAAGAGAATTTAAATCTATATTCTTCATGATATTTTACTCAAAAGCCCAAAGTGGCCCTAGACCTTCTTTTGAAGATTCCATCATGATAACTTGCTTTTTCTACTAGTAATATCAGTTCTTCCATATCATCTTAAAACTGGAATCAACAGAATCAAGTCACCTTTGTTTTAATCTACCTCTTTCTGACTAGTAATTGACTTTGCAGCAAAAATCTTCTTTATTATTATTTTATATATTTTTCGTATCATGAATATACTTAAGCCACACTTAAATTATTATTTGAATTTATATTAATGTGCATCATAATCGATGCTAATACATACAAAAAGATTTAAATTTATCAAATGTATGCTAATATTCACCCTTGATTGTTTTTGCTAATTACATTTGCACCATGTCTTACGCATATGAACCGAGAACTATATGTTACATACAATACTGAAAAAATTGCTTTATTCTAATTTTAAATATTTTCAGTTATATATTATTTTAACAAATATTAGACGTCTGTGATTTAAAATTAGAAGATTCCGTCGTCCCTCGTGTTGCTATAATTGCGAAATTAATTAACAATCAATCAGTTGATTCTTGTTCAATTTTTAATTCATTCACTTAAACAGTAGATTTTAAAAGCTACAATTTACAAATGAAAAAAATGCAGTATATTTTATTTATAGTATTAAAATACTCGTACAAGTAGATTTCTCAAATGTGATAGAGATATTAGGTGCTGTAATTAGATAAAAACTGTACTTTTAGCACAATAAAATATTGAAAATTCTGTTTCAACTACAATCCTCTGAATTTCCAACCAAATGTGCCGAAATTATATAAATATTTCAAAAAATATTTAAATACTTATCACAAAACATTTTTATAATTTCAATTTTTGCATGCATATCTTTATTTTTCGATTTACTATTATATGTTTTCAATTTTCCAAAATGGCTGTAAAAGCAGAAAATCCGTTTGTTATAAGATCTCACGGATCATATCAAAGAATTTATTTTAAGGTGAAAATCTTCTTTAACAGACATCATTTTTCTTTCTTCTGTTTCTCACGAAAGCACTCCATCAAAAAGGTCAGGAAACATAACATAAATTCCCTTCACCGTCTCAGATAATAAACGTTCTACTTCAAGCGATTTATTTTACACCATCGTTCCAAACGATTTTTCAGTTCTTTTTTTTTATTTTCTTACTCATGTAGTAAAAATTTCAACTCGTTTCTATTTTATTTCTTTTAATTCAGAGCTCTCGCTGTTTTGTTGAAATGTATCTTACATAAAGAATCAATTTTTATTTACTGTTCAAATTCATTTTAGAAAAACTTTCTGCTTTTTTTCCGACCGGTATTTTTCTAAAACTCTTGATTAGCCATATATTCCTAAATGTCATTAGAAGCGATTCCATGTCTGTATAAAAAAAACTTATCAGATATTTTGAACAAAATTAATTTGTAATAAGTCGATATTTTTGCACTTATTAACGATATTATTAACATTTTTTTTTATCTTGAAGGTGATTTATTTTTCCGGTGTTATCCTTTTTATTTTATTATTTTTTTCATTTGTTTATTCGAACAACTAAGAGGAAATATTTTTTGTGATATATCATACACCTTTTTAAGATATAGTTTGGCTGAAATGACAAACTTATTATTTAACAATTTTGTTTATGAAGAAAAATACAATAGAATATTTTTTTTCTCTTTGGAACCTTTGATAACGGCTAAAGAGATTAAAGATACAATACTTTCATTTCATCTTATTAGAAACACTTCTTTTAATTTTTTAATTATTTCATCAATATTTTTTTTCTTAATTTTGTGATCCGTATATTATTTAATAATCAGTTTAACATAATAAATGCTTTTACCTCAAAAATATTGGTTTCTAAATAGTTTCCTTGAACTAGAATCTTAAAAAGAAGAAATTTTATCAAATATTTAATTTTAGACTCTCACTTTATAAATTATAATTTATGAATTATATCATTGCTTGAAAACAATAAATTTCAAAGAGGAGTAATCAATATATTTTTACAAACAAAATCAATACTGTGAAGTATTATAAATTTCTACCTTACTTAACAACAAATATGTTTAAAAAAATGATTTTTGAAAAAATATTAATTTGTTTTTTTTTCTCCTTCTGATATAATTTAATTGCAAAGGGAATTCTAATATTTGAAATATTTTTTTCATAAAAATTTTCAACATAAATATAAGAAAAAACAAGAATCACTAAAATAAAGTTTTAATTCCAATAACTGTTTAAATTAATTCAATGGAATAATGTAAAGCTGAGAGAAATGCTTAATTCAAAGAGTTGTTCTGAAAAAAACTTAATTTTGAATTTACAATAAAATTTTAGGACTCCATGGTGCATTTATAAATAGAAAAGTCACATTTATGAAGGACGTCTTAGTGAGTTCAATAAGTGAAATAATAAGTTAATTTTCTAAGCTTTCGCATTTCACATAAGGACTTATTATAATACGTATTAAATCTAAGAATTATTTTAAAACAGCTTTCAGCTACAATTGTAATTTTCAGAATTGAGGCTCAAACCCTCTGTCTTCTAGTTATTATACTGTCACTCTTTTAAGAACATTTAGAAGATCCGTCAGCTGCAAGTAAAAGTATTAATGAAAACTAAATACCGGGTGGTTATAATTAAAGTTACATTATTCAGCGGCCTGTAGAACCTGTTCTGCCAATCAGATTTTGATGAAACTTAGAATATATGCTATATGGAACATAGAAAAAGATTTCTGCAATAAAAAAAATTGTACAAATTTTGACCACTAGGTAGCGTTTATCGAATATTACTTATGCAAATCCATTGACCTCTATATAAACTTGCAGTCATAGCCAGGGAATCATTCAGAGTGCGTTTGTCATCGTTAATTATGCCCTTACAAAAAAAGATCAGGCTTTACTGGTAAAACTGTTTTATCAGAACGGCAGTAACCATTTAGTTGCTCTGCGTGAATGTCATCGCTTAAAGGACGTTCGAAAAGGCCCCATATCGAGGATTGGTTTGAGGAAGATGATCATGAAATTTGAAGAGACTGGAGATTTGGGTGTGCTTTCTGAAAGAGGACATAAACCGGTTGGGCTGAAACTGTCAAAGAATTCGCTACTGCTGTGGTTGAAAGAGCCTCCAGTTCCATCTATTCTTCAGCAAGTGATCGGTCAGTGTCACTCAAAATGGAGATTCCGTGGTCCACAGTACGAAAAATTCTGTGATCCATTTTAAAATGGTATCCGTATAAGATCTATATGATGCAAACTTTGAAACCTCAAGATCACAAAGCACGCCTTGAATTTTCTTGCCGATTTTTGGGAGAATGGAAGTTAATTACGCATGGCCTTAAAAATTTCTATGGTCAGATGAGGCACATTTTTATTTAGTTGGAGCTGTTAATAGTCAAAATTGAAGCATGTGGGGTACTTCAACTTCTAATATCCTGCATCAACAACCACTGCATTCTGTTTAAGTGTCTGCTTGGTGTGGATTTACTGCTGAGTTTATCCTCGGGCCTTTCTTCTTTGAAACTCTCCTCCACAAGGTCATAAAAGATGTTCTGTCACGAGTGCATGGTACAGTGAACTCCTTCACAGTAGGTCATTCCTGCTTTACAGTGACGACAATGTTTGCAAACCATTATCTTTATGCAAGATGGAGCAACTTCTCACATTAGGCGCCAAGTCAAAACACTGCTTAGTGCTAACTTTAGCGATAATCGTGTGATATCCAGACATTTTCCGGATGCATAGCTTTCTCGTTCACCCGACTCAAATCCCTGTGATTTCTTGTTGTGGGAATTTCTAAAAGACCGTGTTTATAGAGGATGAATTAGAACTTTACATGATTTGAAAGCTAGCATTATGTACCATGTGGCTTAAATCCCTCATGAGTTGCTTCGCGCAACCATTGAAAATGCTGTAATGCGCTTTCAACACGTTATTGATGTTAATGAGCACATATTGAGCATATTCTGTAATTGAATAAATTGTAACGATTCTAGCATGTTTTTTTGTCTTTCTTTGGGCACCACATTTCCTCCTAGTGGTCAAAATTTGAACAATTTTTTTATTGCAGAAACCTTTTTCCCATGGTCTGTATAGCATATATTCCAAGTTTCATAAAAATCCGATAAGCAGAACGGGTTTCATAGGCCTCCGAATAGTGTAACTGTAATTATAACCACCCCGGTATAAGCCTTTTCTGTATTATGTATCCACACAAAAATCGAAAGTGATTTAAAAACATGGAAAAAATACAGCTAAATACAGCAATTGTGAAATATTACATTCAGTTTCATTGATGTAGAAATTAAAATGGAGATATTATTTTTCTGTTAGTTATATAAAAAAAATCAGAAACACATTCATCAGGTATTTAAACAATTTTTTTTAAAAAAAATGAATTATCATGTTTTAATATTTGTATCCATTTAATATTCTTTGTTCGTGGGAAAACATGAATAAAATATGCATTCAAACAGACTTTTTTTCTGACTTTTGACTTTTTTTCTGCAACTACCTTTAAATGAATAGAATAAAAATATTCTGATAATTGAAAAGTACTTTATTTTAATGAAGTAAGTTACGTATAAAATATTTAATTGCTACTGTAAAGGGTGAAACACTCCTGTTTATCTCTAGGATTGAAAATTTTAAATTATCATCTTTTTTTCAGTCTGAAGCATATAAGCTAAGGACTTAGCTAAGATCATTTATTAAACAGCAGTCAATGCATTTTCAATGTTTGCGTCGTTCTTCTATCCTTATCCTTTCTAGATATTTAAGAATAACTATGAAGTTTCATTTAATATTCATAATAATGTAATGACTAACATTTCTGCATAAACAGAGCAATAAATGTTTTGCGGATATGTCAGTGTACATTTATTGATGGATCAGAATCCAATAAATGTATATTTTTGAAAATGCAAATAACATGTTGTAATATGACTATGTTTTAAAAGAATTAGATAATTAAACGTATAATATCATTCACCTAAAAGTTAATCTTTTAGAAATTTAAGAATAATAACCGAGATTAAAATACTGAAGTCGTATTCTGAAGCTGAGAAATAATTCAGTAGATCAAACCAAAAATTATTTAAACTTATTTTTATAAAATGATTAAGTATTAAAAAACTAATTTTAAGTTATTTAAAACAATTTACTATACATGTATAGTAGCCGGTAAATTTTTGGAAAAGGAAAAATGAAAATGTCTGAAATATAGAAGTAATTGGAAAATGCTGTAGAATATTTAGATGTATTGCATAATGAATTTATCAGTTATAGTTTAGATTAGAATAAAATTGTGCGGTTTCAAGAATTCTTGCCTTCTATCAATCTCACTTTCTATTCTACCCAACAGAATCTCCTTTGCAATTGAGATCTTAAAAGAAATTAAAATGTTATACTAATTAGTTGTCATTATTTGTTGTAAAAAGAGACTTATTTTCCACGAGTCTTTTTAAGTAATAAGGTACAGTTTAAATAAAGAACTATTATTTAAATATAAAACAAATAAAGTTTATTTTAATATAAGTTTATATTATTTTGAATTATAGTTGTTTTTTCATATACAAATATTTGATAGAAAAACTATAATTCAAATGTTTGCATATACTAATTATCTTTCATCATTACTTTGAACAGTTACTATACTTCGTTAATATTAATGTACGAGAGAGATTTGGTTTTGTTTTGAATAGTCTGTGTAGTTTCAGAGCTCATAAAAATCAAGAGATCCAAAGGCGAATTAATAAATAATACAATTCTTTTAATTAAATGTACACGAGAATCTCATTTAGATATTGAGAAGATTAGGCAAGTAGACACTAAATAAATGTACAATTATAAATTATACTAAATCTATTAAGAAGTCATTTTCCACGTAAGTCTACATAACTCACAATGGTTATGGCCAATTTGTATTTCAGCCCTCTTCAATCATAATTTTATAACTTAATTTCTAAGCATAAGTATATTTACTAAAATAAATTAATCCATGTTATCTTCTAAGCCTTATTTATTTATACTATCAAACTGAAGTACTCTACAAATTCACTGTCTCTAAACGCGATTACCAACAAGTTGTACTAAAATGTGATATATTAAGCGTGCACAGATACTCGGGTCCGAAACGAAGATTTAATTCCCAAACCAAGCAGTGTTTGATCCTTATTCTTTCAAGATCAAACACACTCACAAGTATATTCAGCACACTATTAAACTTCTTTTCACTTCTGCTATCTTTCAACTGCTTTATTTTCCATCTTCAATCGATTTTATATTAAATTAATTGCATCTATTCACTGCACTTTTAATATCTTTCTCGTTTGCGTATTCATGCTTCAATTAGTTGGACAGGAATTGAAAAGAAAATATAAAATCAAAAAGTAAACTCAGAGGTTAAAGAAAGGAAGGTTCGCGACAGGCTCTATGTTCTATGATTGTCCGCAATTCTCTATAGGAGGTAAAGCTAATCAAAAGACCAATTTTTGTGGGCCAAGTGCCCCATCTCCAAATTAATACCCTACTCCAACAAATATCAAACTTCAAATTGCAGTTCTCATCCTCTCGTTCCATAAACAACTTCGGGTGATGAATGTAAACACGTTGGGAAAATCAGAATTAGAATTGAGCAAAATTATGTTTACCAAAAGAAGTAACTAAAATTAAAAGAAATCTCCGAATTTACAGAAACTACTGCTTCCATAATTTTAAAATGCATTTAAAATAACGCGCAAGTAAATAAATATTCATGAACTTGAAGAATAACCTTTCTTGGCACAAGATTCTATGGGGTGTCCTAAATTTAAATAAATGTCCAAATGACACAAAATAAATAGAACAATCTCTCGTTAACTCTATTTGTCATCAGACAGTAACTATAAGAAATTTTTTGTCGTCACAGAAGCACATATATAACGATGAGGAAGCCTTTGGTACGTGAATAAATCCCATTGCCACAAAAAGATGAGATCTTGTCGTAAAAAAAATCATGGAATGGTTAAGTCATTTATTCCTGTCCCCAAAATACATCCGTCTAGCATTCTACCTACATTCTTGAATGATTTGTTCTACGCGGTTGACAGTTCAATTTCAGGACATTTCTCAGCATTTCTTGGAATGTTACCGATTCTTACAAAAAGGAAAAGGAATAGAAAGCGCTTTGAGACTTTATTCTTAAATGTAAGGATAATTTATTTTTAGCATCAGAATGTAATTAAATGAGATGGCGAAGGAGTTTTAATGAGATCTGAAGATAACTCTTTGCCGAGTAGTTTCTTTTGCCTCTTTTTTGTGACTTAAACTGGAAATTGAATTAATTTTTCGGGGAGTGAGGAAAGTAAATCGAGTGCTAAAAAATGAAAGTTTTGATAATGGTAACTTTTCTTTGCATTTTCTAATTTTTAAATTCGTTTTTAGGGAACGGTTTTCAAGTATTATTTAAATATGCTTTGATGGCACTTTAAATATTTAAGGAATTTCAACTTTCAATAAAGTTAAAGACACAAATTTGTAATTCACGAAATTTAGGAACAGAAACTTTGTAAAATCTTGCTAAACAGTTTATAAGGCACATCTCTGTATGACTAATTAATTAGCAAAATTGGCCATCTATATAAAGATATATATTAAACCCGAAAGTTTGAAAATGATTAATTTGCTAATTTAAGTTTTATTACTCCTTAATCATAATTTTTGAGTAAAAAAAGACTAGCAAGTTATGAAACTCTAAGTAATAAAAAATATAAATTTTATTTAAATTGATTTTATTCATTATGAGGAAGGGAAGCTATTTTTAATACGGGAGAAGAAATATTGTTTTATTTTATATTGATCTCCATAATGATGTAAAATACAGTTAAGAAAATAATTATTCTGAAATACTCGTAATTAAAAACATATATTTTCAGAAATAACCTAAAAAATCTATAATCGAAAGTATAATCCTATAAAATTTAAATTGGTAATTTGGAGGTATAGCTTTAAAATCTAATATTAAATATAAAACTTAAAAATATATTTCATTTTCAATTTTGTCATTTTAATTTCTAACCAAGCAAAAATAATCCAAATTCAAAAACCCAAAAGTATTTTCAGCCTTAAGTTTATATAAGACCAGTACCAAATGCTAAAAATCTTCCATAATTATGAATGAATAGCTTTTGGTTGAAAGTATTAAGAAAGAATACCGATAAAAAAAAAAGAAACGTACAAAATGAATCAAACAAAGATCTCGATTAATACGCATCAAACTATTTTCAATAAATTCATTTGCATTTGTACTTAATATATTGAACGAATAAAAATTACGTCACTTATGTGACGTAACTCTTAAAAGTATCATTCGAAAAGAGAAGTGAAAACACATACATATTTTACTACATCAAATATTATAAAATGAAACAAAAAACAACATTAAAATTGATTAGTGTATGCAGTACAGAGAAATGAATGTTTTTAAGAATATAAATTTTATATTTTGAAACATTTCTGATACATTGTATTTTCATCTTATTTGATATTTCATTTCTTAAATCACAACAGATGTAAATTTTTCTTTTAACATAAATGTATTCACAATTTTTCTTTACAAAAGAAACAGTTTGTTCAGTTGCTTTTCTTATTTTATCTGCAAAAACTTTTTATATATTATATGCATTAAACCATAAATATTTTTTCACTGAAACGAAATGCTTTTTCTGGAAATGTTTAACCTAATTTATTGATTTATTTAAAAGAATGTTGTATATCATGTAGAAACATCACTCAAAAAATAAACAAAAACATAGATCTTTGTTCTTGTAGATTTATATTTCTTTAAAAAAAGTAAATCTGATTTTTATAAATAAATATTTCAAAAGACTCAAAATGAATAAAGTTTAAAATAGCATCTTAATAAAGCATCTAATCTCAACATTAAAAATGATAAACAAGATAAACGAAAACTTTCTTAAAATAAACTTGGACCAGTAGTAGTTTCCAAAATTGTTTTCAAACACTTTTCCCATGTATTCTACTTTTCGGAGGTGAAAAAGTATTTACTAGCTCAATTGTTTTTGCTTTTGTGTTTCCTAGGGAAACAAAATACATATTTTTCATTGATAATATTTTTTAAGCGCAGCTGCCGATTTCAAAATGCTACAGATAATAAATTTTACACGTAATGATTTTCATTCAAAATAAATATTATTTGTTTTGTTAATATTTACTAAAATACTGAAATTTCTAGGGGATTGTTGAGATCAAATCTGTTATCTGAACAATTATGTAATTAATAAATATTATTAATTACAATTATGTTCTTTAAAATGTAAAGATTTTATGAGATTTTTTTTAAATTTCCATAATATACGCTTCAATAAATTATGAATCAATTTACTGTTAAGCTCTCCATTTAAAGTCAGATTCTTTTAATACTAATTCCAAGCTGATGGTTACCAAAAAGTAGTTTAAGAGCAAAGAATAAAACTTTCGTTTTATGTGTACTTTTTTTCAACAAATATTCAAGAACTCTAAAATTTCTTAGTAAACTATAATGTATATTTCCTAGGAATAAAGAAACGCGTTAGAACATTTTAGTATTTTTTTTATTTATAATTAAGTTAAAATGACATTTTTAATGATGCTTTTAATCAAAACTTCCACATATTCATTGTAGCTATGTTTCGAAAGGAATTTTGAAAAAGTGCGAAGATAAAAGAGTCTTAACTATGCATATAAAATTAAATGTAAAATATGTCATCTTAAAGTATGTATATTTCAGAGATTTTCCCTAGATTTTAAACCATAAATTACGGAAGAAGGTATTAGTATTATTATAAATCATCTTAAAGATTCATATATAATTTCATAATTTTCTTTCCATTTGAAGGGAAATGTGTCAGGAAACACATTCAAGAAAAAAGGATAAAAGCTTACATGAGTTTCGTGCTCATTATTTAATGTAAGTTATATAGAAAAGTCCATACATTAATTTCAGAATTAAATAATGTATATGTGATATAAAAGTATATAATGTGACCAATTTTAAAAGAGTGCTAGGTTATTTTGTAGGCGTTATATTCATTACAGTAAGGTATTAATTATTTTTAAGAAAGCACTTTTAGAATGAAAACACAGGTTAACTAGTATATAGTAATATATATGTTATCATTTCAAATAAAATTAAAGCGGAAATTATTCATAATATCAAGGCCAATTAGTTTTATTAAAAATGGCACTGAAAATTCATTTCAATCTCTTAATTAGAATTCAATTATACATCAGTGGCTGATTCAAGTTTAAAAAATAAAAGTATATTGCTCAATCTCCTCTTCTTCTCCATGGGTTGTTGTACATATTGTTATGCATATAAATCCATACATTCGTGTAACTTCTTTGGGCAGTCATAAACGTTAGCTATAGAAAAAGAAAAATAATCTAAACAAAAAAATAATAGTTTTTTTTAGATGAACTAACCCAATGTAACATAATAAGATATGCAAGGATATTACTGAATCTTTGGGGGGGGGGAATTGGGATATAGAAATAATGCAATTTTAAACTTGTTTATAATTGCGATAAGAGAACGGATCAACTCTTTCACAAGCCTCAAGATTTTACTTATTATTCGTATGACTCAGTAAGTTTTTATAAGTTTTTCTAAGCCAAATGCAATTTCAAAACAATTCCGAAATACATTAATTAAATGACAAATAGGATAATAAACTTCTTGTATGTAACGACACTTTTTATCTTTAAGCATCTTAATAATGTTTGAAGATAATGCTCTTTGCATGTTAATATTTCTTTATAAAAAGTATTTTAAAAAGTTGTATGAAATTTATAAATTCAAAGCTAGTTATTGATTAGCATTAGAGATAATGTTTTTCACAAAATAAAAAAGAGATGATTTAGAACTCTTCATTCTTAATTTCATAACGCAATTTTAACTATAGAGTGCTATACCATTGTTCTGAAAAGTTTAAAGAGAGTCGAGTGAGAGACACTTAATGCCTGATTTCCTTTATTGTATTAACAATCCATTGTCTTTGATCTTTCTGTCGTCATGTCGTAAATTTCGAAAAAAGTTATTAAATTAGGATGAGAGTTAAATAATGGTTTGGTGTTTCATGTTTGACAAAGAACATATGGTTTTGTAAGATCTTTCTGGCCGGGAAATAGCTTCAGAGATTATGAGACAGAATATTTTGCTATATATTCTACGAAATATTGAAGTGTTTGAAATAACAAGGGGAGGAATCCTATTTTAATCCACGCTTTGGCGACATAAATTCTGTTAAAAGCACGATAGATGTTCAGATTGGTAACTTTTACTACAATTTTACCTTACTAGACCCTAATTTAATGCAGCCATATTGAAGCAATTTCATATTATTTTGTTTTCCGTAACCAAGACATGGGTTTAAATAGAATTTTACCATAACATGATATAATTCTTGTGAAATAAAGTACAAATGTTTAAGGTATATACTGATCACGTAAATATTTGAGCATATATCATGGAAAATGACTTAAAGTAAATAAAAATTAATGCATGTTAGATATTTTTTCATTACCTTTATAGGTGATAGTCCAACAAATAAATATCATATTTGGTGGAATTGAATTATTGTGTTGTTCAAAATTATAAAATTATTTCTAAGATTTTTATTGAAAAAAAATGTTATAAAATTGTACTAGATATAACTTACTATAATATTAGAATTCAGTTTCTTTATCTCTTAAAATTATATTTATATTATTAAATCTTTTAATATAAAAGGCTACTTAATAAAATTGTAAGGTATGTGAATCATTTAAACTAATGTAAGACTAAATAATAAAGTTAACAAAAGAAAAAATACGCAGGGAGTTCTTATGGCTATTCGAACATTTAACTTTTTGATTTGCGTTAATGCAATACTTCTATTATTATATTTCTCAACTTATATACTAAGAATTAACTATTAGAAAATGGAGATACAATGTTTATCTAAATACAATATGCACAATGATAATTATAAGTGGGACAAGGTATTTATTAGTAGTCACATTTTGAACATATTTGAAATTTGCAAAACTGCAAAAATTTCATCGAAATTTTTTTTCCACGTGAAAAATATTTGAAGATTTTTTTACAACAGAATAGATTTTGAATAAAAAAACTTTATTATGATGATATTTTTTCTTATCAAAACCACTTTTCAAAAGAATAACAAAGATAAGTAGCAGTTTGTAGGTCAGAAACAGATTTTACCATTTTTCATTTTTAGCTGAGCATTTTGCTTTCCTTCCTTGGAAATTCATAATTCATTCATGCTGAAAATTTTTAAATTTCATATTATAAGTTTGAAATTAGTTTCACAATAACAAAGTGTTATTATAACAATGGTAATACTACAATAATTATAGCCTCCTCTTTGTGAAAACAAGCGCTATTAAAAAATTCTTCCAGCACTAATATTCCGAAATTGAGAACATCAGTGCTAATATATTTATGTACTAAAATAAATATTATTGTTTGTTAATTCACCTGTTCATATTTTTGAGCGGTATTTTTATAGTAAAGAGTGTATTGAATAGATGAATTGATGGAAGAACTATTGTGTTGACAAAATGTCATATTAAGACTTTAATCACATTTTCAACACATTTCAGTTAGTTTACAACTTTGAATCGTTGTTTATCATGTTTTCATAGTCACTTGTTAAGAAGTGTAAATGATAAAACGGTATAAGTAATCACTGTAAAAATAACGACATTAATTGAATCAATACTTATGGAAAATCGTTAAATAAAAAAAACATTACATAATTAATTTAGAAGGTGGGGATTATTCCAATATATTGCACATATTTTTCGGAAGGCATATATTTTTCTTAATGTAGCAGTACATTTCATCATTTAATATTTTTCAGCTTTTCGGCACCAAAATAATTAATAAAGTCATAAAATATGTTACTTCAATGGTTAATCATTTTTTCCCCAGAATTTATGCTAAATAAGTTGAAAAGGAGTCGCGATGTATATCGGCATTCATGATATTTTTTAATTTTTTTTTTTATTTTTAATGTTTTACATCAGATTTTATTTTGAATTTTTTATGTCTAAGAGCTGCAGCAATTGTTCAATACTTTACGAAAATTCATAGAATTCACTCGTGCTTTTAGTTATAGATCCAACGTAATTTTCTCAACAATATTTTGAATTTCTTGCAAATGCCCTATGTGAAAGTTATACTTCTTAATCTCCTCTATTATATCATTATAAGAGCTCTAAATTATTTATACATATGATAATTATATTAGTTATATTAATTATAATTTAGTTATATTAATTTCATTTGATATATTTACTATTAGTCATTGTAAAGAATGGTATAAATATCTCAGGCTCCTTTTTAAAATTAAATCTTTGATTCTTCGTATTCATGGATTTAAACAGTTATATATTTTTAATACTTTCGTGGCTAAGAAACATAATGTTTTAACATAAAACTATTCATTTGTTTCGAATCTTATGATTATGATGTCTAAGTTTACTATCAATTGTTGTTGTACGTATATAACACCATTTCTCTATCTCTTTCTTTCTTTCTTTAATACATACTTAGCTCAGCGTTGAAAAATATCTATACTTAGATAAAAATTTTATTTTCTGTTTTTTGTACTTGATCTAATATTTGTTCCCGTTTCACCTTATTTTAAATTCAATAAAAAATGTTTTTTCTTTTTTTTTTTTTGGTAAACTTCAGATTACTAAAACGTATATGTTTTTCTTTTTAGTATCCTGTTTCGATCTTTGGAAAACAATAAGGAACAAATTACAGTTTTATCACTCTAAAGAAATATTTTCTTTTCCTTTTGGGTGTTTTTTCCTATTTAGTTTCTGATCTTTGATTTCAAGAACTGTTTGCTTCTTTGGATAAGCAGAATGATTCATTTTTGTAGAATATTAAAACTTATTTTGTATCATAAATTGGATAAAAGTGACGAAATTGAATGGCAGTATTAATTACCAATCTATTGTAACAGTGTTTCAATCTTTATTTTTGAAAGATCCAAAAACTTAAAATTGCATCACATCAAATAATTAAAAAACGGTAGTCATTTTCATATTATTTAAGCAAATATTTATTACTCTTCATATTTTGCATATTTTTATGTTTATTAAAATTAATTTGACATAATCCTAAGATTTACATATCTATTTTCTACTACCCAATTTTCCGAAAATAATAACTTTTGTAACTAAATCGTGATGTTAATGATACTTGTTAGAAGATCCGAGTTATTTAAAGAAATAATTTTATGCAATTATGTGACATATAGGGTCCTTCAGTTCACACTAAGATAACAAAGCAAAATAAACAAAAAACGTTTTCTATTTTGTATTATTTTTATCACTTTAAATGTATTTCTTACGGATATATTTTTACAAAAGTTAGAAAAGATGTGTATGAGTTTCATTCAATAGAAATTCAATGCAAAATGCATAAATGATGCAAAATTCACTGATACACAATCCTCATCACTATCTCCATATTCACAATTTAACTGCATGGATTCATTGCATTTTCCTTCTTTGCTATGTCTATTTTTGCATTTATTAGCAACAAGTCTACACTAATGATTCGGTAGAAATCGCATATATTATTTGGTTCCATTTAGCAAAAATTACTTTTCTTTCATCGCATTTTTAGTAATCGACATTTGCTAACTATGACTGAAAGGCTTGTCTTTCATTTTCTGAAATCATTAAAATGCTTCAAAACTATTTTTAAATAAATAGCATGTCTTAGTATGTTATAGTTTACGAGAAAGAAAAGTCATTTCAGGTTTGTTGTACATTTCTAAAATCAGAATAGTTAATGCAATATGAATATATTTTGAAATCATGATGTGTTTACAATAACAAAATAGTTAAGGGGAAACAACATAGAGAATTCTAAAACGACACTTATGATAGCAATAACATCTTTCTCATTTTATGAGCTTTTTATTGAGAATATTATTGCTATAAATAATTATGCAGGGTTATTCAAAATGATTCATACGATTTCATAATTCCGTATTTTCATAAAAAAACGACACAGAATGATAAGCAATACATGATTGCAAATGGAAAATGTGGAAGTGTTTCTTACAAGAAATCGATATAACTTCCTTTAGTTACACGTATAATTTTCTATCGATATGCAAATTCCTGCTGAAAAGGTTGTAAAATATTGGTGGTAATGGATTGCACAGCAGCATAAATTTATTGCTTAAGCTCAAATAAATTTGTAGATAATAGTGGCGTATATGCTTTATCTTTTATAAAATTCCATAGGAAGAAATCGAATTTTGATTATTAGTTGCTTGAACGTTAACTATAGTAATTATTAGGAGTCATTAGTTACTTATCAGTTTACTTAGGTATCTATCTATGTGACATCAAGTTATCTAATCCACGACCATCGATTCAAGCGCGAAGTAGCTCCATGAAAGCCTCTAAAGCATCTTTTGTGAAATAACTTCACAAAGAACATACGAGGCTCATGTATTGTTCACAATATATAACTTCTAGTTTTCCTTGATATTCAAGTATTTTTCCTTGATATTCAAGTATTTTCATTCTATGTCTTTTATTTTTGAAATTATGGAATTTAAAAATCGGATGAATTATTTTCTTACTGTCCTTTAAAAAACTTTTACCATACATTTAAACAAATGTTTGACGCAACTTAGTCATATTTGATTCTTGGACCACAAGCTCTAACTGATACTGACTCAGTTACTTTGTTAATTATAGATACTGCTTAGAATTAAATTGTTGTGCTATATTTTATACACATCGTAATATGAAAATAGCGGAAATTTTAAATACCGAAATTTCAAAAGTTTGAGTAAACGTGTTGAACAAGAGTTTGATATTGTGATGAAATTCCAAATTATTCAATCACTCGAATACTTTAAACAGAATTAAGTAGTTTCGAGACAATTCAAGTAATTCCAATAAATTTCACACAGAATGGAAAGAAAAATCGAATTAAACTTTTTATCAAAGGCAAAACTTTCAGTTTCCTATTATAGAAATCTGAAACTGATTATTTTCATTTTTGACTACACTCTCATTAACTCTCTAAATTTTTTTAAACTTCATTCAGAATTTTTGAGATTTTAAGACAAAAATGTACAAAAAGCTCTATATTTAAAACATATGAATGAAAAATATGAATGATGTAATGATATGAGATTTAAATAAATTATATTTTTCAAGGTTTTTTTTTTATTTTACAGTAAAGTAACTAAAACGCTAAGCGAAAATTTAAAAAATTCTGATCTCAGATGTTAAGATACTTTGTAAAAACTGATTATTTTTCCAAGTTTTACTTATATTTAAAATTCTGTTAAAAAAAACTTGTATACGAACAGTTTAAATAAATGTAAAAATTTTGTTGATCATAAGTATTTTAAACTGGACATCCTGGTAGGTATTTACTCGACTTTATTTTAATAGATACAGATTTCTTCATACTAAGAATGACACAATGCGTGCAAAACGTTCATCGGTTAAGATGAAGAATAAAACAGCTGATAATAGTAGTAGGTAACAAATATTTTAAATTTTAGCAATATTCACTGTTAAACAAATTGGAGAGGAACTTTGTTATGATCATTCATCAAACTCACCGTCACGACACACTGAACTATTTATTATAAGTCTTAGTTCCACCCATTTCAAAATATGATGGATAACAATGAACTTTTGATTAATCTTAAAAATGTTATAATGACTTTTATTGAAGCATATGTTTAGCAAGAAATATTTTCCACGAGTCTAAAAGAATAATTTTTTATGTTCCAAAAACTGTTTTCGTAAGAAATTATAAGTATAAGATAACAATGTCACTTTTAAGGTGAGAAAAAGCTTAAAGTTTGTCTGAAAAGTAATGTTTAATATAATTTTTAAAGACTTGCTTTGCGTTGGGTTTTTGATATTTGTGACACTGAGTCCTCAAGGGGCATATTGAGTCAAATACATCTCAGTCAGAAGCTGTTCGACATTTGACTTTTTTATATTTATTTTTATATTAAAACAAATACAAAGTATTCTTGAAGTATAAGCAGTTTTTCTTAATATTACTTACATTCTGCCATTTTGTTTTTTCATAATTAATGTACCCATCTATGTATACTTTCCGCAGAAAATAATGTATTTTACTTAAATTCAAAACACTTTACTATTGCAGTGTTATACCATCAGATTTTCTTAAAGCTTCCAGTTATATCTAACATAATTAAAAGTTACAATTGAAGGAAGAAAAAAGCCACACTCTCATAAACAAATATAATCTTTCATATTGAAATATAAGTAATTTAACAAGACACAACAAAAAGCACACTAAGCGAAATTGAAAATCGTTGAATACTCAGAATAAAATGTTATTTTTATATTATAAGTCATTGCATTTTAATACATGCAATAAATAGTTAATTTTCAAATTATAAGTTTAAATTAAATATTCTGAGTCAAAATGTATGGCTTTCTCAGAAAATTCTAATATACATTTTAATGCTCTATAAAGTCTTTAAAGCATTTGAAATTAAAGCAATTGAATTAATGCCAATTTTAAGGGATATTTACTTTTGAAAATTAATGGCAATGTGTGGAAGTCATATTTCGACATTGAAATCTTTACTTTTGTGCGTCTGTTGATACAAAAAAATCATATTTATAAACATGAATAATTATATACCGTTAGCACATCTTATATAACAGCCACAGCATTCATACATTTTAAAAAGTGACAGAGTCTTATAAACATAAAACACTGTATAATTAATATCATTATAATTTCGAAAATGAACCTAAACAACTGAAAGCTGTTTTAATTTCTCTACATGTTATGCGTTTCTCAACATTTGCTATAGTTTATTAGAAAAAAAAATACATTTACTGTGTAGAAATAACATTACTTGATAATTTTGAATGAATCAACATTGTGGATTAAGTAGAATTTGAGAAAAGTAGACAGGAATATTTCAAGATCATATTTCGATAAAACACAAATGTGGATATTTTTCTCCATAGCAAAGCGCATTTGTTTGGTTTTTCAAATTGAATTTTCTTGCTTTCTATTTATTAAATTCTTATAAATAACAGATTTATCGAAACAAAAACGTGTTTTTTAACAGTTAAACATAAAAAACGCAACTTTTGAAGTATTTGAGTGTCTCAGTTATTTTAGCAAATAGCATAACCGAATTCAAAATTCAATAAAAATAAGTTGTAGCTTAAATAACGGCACCTTAATAAAACGAAATTCCTATATTGTACATATATATTCGTATGCTATATTTTTAGAAGAACATAATATATAGAAATAAGTAAATTTTCTTAAAAAAATATTATACATTCAAAATATTGTTTTAATTATCCTTTTCATAGGTATATTGTTGGATTTCCTAAATATGTATTTTGTGAATATCATATTATTTAATCAATGAAAATCAATAAAACTAAATCATTATTTTGAAAGAAAGTATAATATGAAGATTTCTCGTGTAACAAATAAGGTAATCGAAGTTATTCTAAACTTGTTTTGCTATTTTTACTTATATATATGTGAGTGCTCTATTTTCTATCTTCCTAGAATGACAATCAATTATAGTTGTTTACTATTATATATATAAGAAAAAAAGGAATAATTCACATTTTTTTTTTAAATTTCTGCATTTCCGTAAAAGTAAATATAGCAAACATAATAAATTCGCAGCTTATTTTCTTTAATAAATTACTAACATTTTTAATCATAACTAATTCTTATCATAAATCACAAAAAAAAAAAAATGAAATCGCTTTTTACATTAATTAATTATTATCTAGAATGTTTTTTCTAAGTCGTTAAATATTCTTTGAGTTTATCGAAGAACTAAAATACCGAAGAAATATCACTTAAATAAGCAGAAAAAATATACAAACAATAAATTATTCCTTTAGAGTTTATCACACATATGTCACCTTTAAATATCTAAGAGTTTCATCAAATATAAATGCATATGAAATACTTAAATATACACAGATAACATATACAAATGAAACAAATAATACTCCAGAGTTCATCACAATCCAAGACATACATGTCATATTTAGATGTCCGAAACTTTCCCCAAATCTAAATATATGTCAGAATGGAGCTGAAACAAAAAAGACAATCCCTCAACCCAACTCTATTTGTCATAAGACTATGACCAAAAGAAACAGTTTCCTTCACTGCAGAAACACATACAGGACGACATGGAAGTCTCTGTACCATGAATAAATCGGTTTGCCACAGAAAGATGAGATCTTGTCATGGGAAAATCATGGAATGGTTAAGTCATTTGTACCTGTCCCCACAACATCTCTCTGGACTGCTACAGCCTCGCATGATTTGTTCTGCGTAGTTGACAGGTCCATAACAGGGCATTTTTCAGCATTTTCTGGAATGTAACGAATTTCATAAAAGGCGTTAAAAAGTAAAAGGAGTGAAAGTTATTTTAAGATTTGTTCTCGGATGTTTTCAAAATGTTATTTTTAGAATTCTGAATTGTAATTAAATAACAGAAGTGTGTGTAAAAGAGTTTTAATGAGACCTTTAGGGAATTGTTTTCTCGTATATTTTTGGCGTCAGGGTTTTGAGATTCATAAGAAAAAAGTTTCCTTTCCCAAAAAGTGAATTAAATTAAACTGTGAATTAAAATAAACAAGATATTTTTTTTTGACAGTACTTACATTTTGATATGTTTCGTTCTGTGAGTGCTTGTTTCGAAACTAAAATATAATTACTTTCGGTGTTTTGATTGATTTCCTATTGTACTGAGAATTAAATTTATGTAATAATATAGAATTAAAAAAAATCTAGAAATTTACCTACTGTAGTAGTTTTAAATGTTATTCACAATAATCAAAATTCATCTGTGTATGTTTAATTAATATGATGAATTTAGAATCTGAACTATTATATACAACTGAAATAAATCAATATCATTAGTTTTTCTGTTTCGTGCAATTTAATTATTTATAATACAGGCTTAAAATACTGAACAAACTCTATTATCAGGATAACTAATAACATATATTGTATAAATTATCACTTAATGAACTCTTTTGATTATCAATGTGAGGGTCGTCTAAAATAATCGCGAATATATATTCCAAATTTTATGTATTTGTAGGGAAAACAAACCGTAATGATACATTAAAATTATTACTAAACCAAAGAGATATGAATAAGAATAAAAAAGAAACTTTGCTTTAGTGAGCAATTCATGCCAAGAAACACGAATATTTTCTGAAAATAAACTCAAAGACAAAATAAATTTCCAAATGTGTTTTGGAACATTTTATTCATTTATATTGTTTTCCAGGATTGAACAAATACTCATATTTCCCAGAGGAAGTATTTACAGATATTTATATCTGTAAATGATAAAATTGGTCCTTTAAGCTATAGAAGGCTGCTAATCTTCAAAAACTGAGTGATTTCTGCTTAAAATAATTATTGCATGTAAAGCTAAAACTTGAAACAGAAAATAATCAACGTGATTTGTTATTCACAATTTATAAAGAATTCTGGACATTCTCCAATTTTGTATAAGCAATGTTTATCAATATATCTCTGATACTTCGCATACCACAAAATTACATCAAACATACAAAGTTGTAAAATAGCTCAATGCCAAACCTCTTCAAGCAGAAGTGGCTTTTGGGTAGAATTCTGATTGAAACTCGAATAACATTGTAGTTTCGAAACTGGTGATACTCCACTTTAAATTTGTTTAAATCTTTAAGCATTTAGATAATTTATAAAAGTAATTTAAAGAATAATGAGTTTATTACCTCTATCTCTATATCGCCGTAGTTCAAATTTCCCGATTTGTAGGCAATTTCTTGTAGTATAGCTCTAATGCGTCGCTAGTTCAAAGAATTAAATAAATTACACCACTTGTGTGTGATGGGCATTTGTATATTAAAAAATAAATAGAAAATATTAAAAAATAAATAGAAATAAAGGGAAATTATAATTTTCCTATTTAAGTCATGCGCATGCAGTAAGATATTACGTGCATTGATTAGGTCAACTTTTGTTTCCAGAAAATAATAGGAGATGGAAAGATTGTACTTAACGTACTATTTAATAGTTTTTTTTCTTAGAATAAATATTTTTCTGTATTTATTAAAATATGATTTTAGATTGTTCTTGTTTTGTTAATATTTTCAAGTTTCTGCTTTCCATGTTGCAAATATATTGAGTGTATCATACATCTCCTAAGCAAAATTTAAATGTCGAGTTATAAGAAACTGAAACATATTTTATCTTCTGGAGAGGATAACAATTTCTCTTGCGATTATTTATGAACTAAATAATTAATAAGAAAAAAAAATATAGCTTTCTTAGAAGAGAAAAAGTAAAGTTTGATAAAAAATTTAAAATAATTTGTAACACTCCTTGAATTATTATTCTTATCTATTATATACTTTAATTAAATTTTTTTAATTATTTAATAGTTTGTAACAATAAAATAAAAATATTTCACTTTTAGAAATGTGATACTATTAGGAATAAAAAGTTTTTATGTTTGATTTATAGACGTTATTTATCAACTTTCACGGTAATGAAAATAAATAACCGTAATGAAATAACCGTAATTCTGAAAGAACATTTATGAAAGAGATTTTCTAAAATTCGTATAGCAAAATTCTTTGTTTTACGAAAATAAATGACGTCATTCTACTTAAACTGGTTACTTCTCTTCCAAAGGCAAGCAATAATACTTTAAATATATACATTTTATATAAAATTGTTGTTTGTTTTGTAAAAGTATTATAAATGTCCAATACTCATACAGTGTTAACCAAAATCACTTCACAGTTTTAAGTAATGTAATTCTTTTATTATTTTACAATAAATTATATTCATTTTTGTATATAATACCGTAAACATTTGAATTTTTTGAATTAGCCGTGGAAATACCTCACAGATGAGTCCGTTAGCACATATAGATATCTTCCTTCACACTTTTCTTAACAATTAACGGTATCTCTTGCTAAGTTCATTGAAGCTGATCCTGAGTTAAATAACAGTTTTATAATTATTGGTGAAAACACGATATTTCAGGTACTGGCAGAGGAAAAGAAATTTGATGAAATGAAATCAATGGAATATAAAGACTAATTCAAAGTTATTGAGTTGAAGTTCATTATTTTTCAATGATGCATTCTTTAATGAGACCCAGATTGGCACGGTTCTTCGGCGATCAAAATCTTAGAGTTTTTGAATACCTTTGACAGATCTTTGTGTCATGAAATGTTTAACCAAGGCCAATATCATAGGCTTAGAACGAAATATTCATAAATAAAAGAGCGTGTATATGCCCACAATGTCAGAGCAAGAGAGCCTTTATTTATTTAGTATAACATCATATAATTTTCACATATTGTTCAATTATGTATTTTTGAATAAATGAAATTCTAAACATTGATTTTCAAATTGGGATAAGAAAATTAATTTTCACAAAAGTTGTTTACATCTGAATTTGTATATAATTTCATTAAAATCAGTTTGTGATGGTATCCTTTGACCCGCCTTATATTTCACCTTAATCTAATAACAATTTAACTTCAAGCACAGACAAAGAATTAAAATATTCAACTACGTCCAAAGTGTCCTTAATCCTCAAATGAGGGTGATGATTTCCACAACTAAGTCCATATCTGTTAGTACTAACAACTTTTATAACCTATCAAATAATGCGCTTACAGAAATACGATGCGAGTATCCTTCAATTGCTCCGAAGATTTGAGTCTTAATTTCTCCAATTCCGCTATACACGCCAAAAGACTTCTACGCATATCACATCAACGCATTTTTCATTCTTATTCTCATTTCTTACCTTTCCTCCCTTCTTTCCTCTTTCTCATTACTCTTCATTTTATATATGAAGAACTTTCAAAATTCGAGTTGTTTGAACTAAGTAGAGTCCATGAAATATCTAGAAGGACAGTGGAAGGGAAGTACAACTCACATAGTTACAAACTTTACATGAAATTTTATTATATGTAAAGCAGATTTTATCCTATTTATTATCCTGAGAGTGACTTAAAAGTGTTTCATCTGATAAAATGATAAGATCTACAATTTAGTTTGACGCATTATATCCCATGAGGATTTAGTGCTAAAACTTTCATTCAACCAGTTTAGAAAACAAAATTTTAATGTAACTTTTGTTTCACTGCGATCAAAAGGCAAGATTTTCTCTTAGTGTTGTTCATAACATTGTGCATAGATGTAAAAGGAAAGAAAACAAAGGCTTAATTAGAAGACACAAACAAGTTTTTGAATTCAGGACTAGCATATGGAAAATACTTAACTCTAAATAGCCTTTGCATATTTCAAAGAAATGATTCCAAGGGAAATACATGATTCAGGAAAGTAAATACCACATATTACAATTGCCTCAAAATATAGAAGATATAGTTCACATAAGTATTCCTTATAGTTTGATCAATGATTTATTTTAATCATATATTCTCCAACAGATGCAATGTATTACATTATAATTAAATAGCTTACAGTGTGTTATTGGAGCGAACATTTTACCTATAAAATTCTTGCATGTTTCGAATACTTTGAGCGCCATTCTATCAATCACATTTCACGGTTTCAAGTTCAGAAAAGTCATGGATAATTTACCTTTCGCATTAATTAAGTATGATAATTCCTTTAAATACACGAAGTGAGTACACTAATCATGGATATTAGGTCAGGTGGATTTAATATTCCGCGAAAATTTGTGCTTCTAATTAGGGGGATTTACTTAAATTAGGGTGCGCTGTCGATTAGAAAGATTTGTATCTGAGACTTAGCATAATTACTTACTAATGAGATACTAATAAAATAAAGAGATAATAATAAATATTGCAGAAATTAGCAATTTTTCAAGGCTTAAGGCTTGAAAGGATTTCCGCATTGTGAATGATTTAGTAAAAAACTAAATTCTACTCTTTTTGCGTAATTAACATTTTCTGTGATGGGTTTATCATAACTGAGTATTTTTTTCCTTAAAAAATCATTCGATTTACGAAATCTCTCGAGTTTTTGTTGAATTAAGTTATTCTTCTGTGAGCCACTCAGAAATCGTCCACTTTTACATTTCACGGTACATTTATCCTTACTCTTAGATTGTGAGCACAAATTCATCTTAATGCTGATCCAGGTTCTCTAAGCCTTTTGATCAAGCATGCTTGAATTAAATATTATCCAAGTATCTTAATCTAGACATGCATAGAAGGAACTAATTCTAGATATATGTGCAACATTTATTGAAAAATTTGATATTTATGTTAATATCAGTAATTTTATTGATAGAATTTTGGAATATATCTTTAGGTTGTGTGCATGGTAAACAAAAACGAATACTTTTACATATCTAAATAAATTTTAACTCTTTGGATTCTACCTACTGTAGATTATTGTCAATCATTTCATACCCATTGTGTTTGAAAACTATTATTATGATTGAAGCCAATTATTCAATGAAAACGAAATATTTAAATAATTAATAACATCGTGAAATATATGAATTATTAAGAAATATATGAATAAATTTTTAATAATAATATGAAATATATGAGTAAATGTTTAATATTAATGTGAAATATTTAAGTAAATTATTAATAATAATGGGATATATATGAATAATTAATAGTACGAAATATATGAGTAATTAATAATACGAAAAATATATTAGAGCAATTAATAATACGAAAAATATATTAGAGCAATTAATAATTATATAAAACACGAATTATTAATATTAATATGATACACATGAGTAATAAAATAAATATAAAATAAATTGCATAAATACGAGTATATACAGATTAAACATTTTGACCGAAGATACTTAATTTTTCTTTTAAACCATTCATATTATTTACAGGGAGTATGATTGTATTGTTTGATTCGTTAGCTCAGCCACTGTACACTTACTGGATTCTTTAACAGTTGAATATGCAATTACTGTACGTGTCGGCAAATATCTTTTAAACCCTTCATGGTGAGTTTGTAACACTAGATGCTTTCAGTGTGAGTGATTCATGATCAGCAGCATCCAAAGGGATCGGCAAAGCCTACCAGTAGGAGTTGAAGAGAACTAAGCGAGAGTTTGGGGCCCAGGACTAATTTGGAAGTGTAGAGGACAAGCTGGTCAATTCCCTCATTGGCAATATTCGCAAAAACGTTCTGAAAAACTTGATTAAGATTGAAATTCCTCCCACGCATGTGTATTTTAATAAATAGTTCTAAATGATTTTTAAGAGAGATTAGTCCGCGTAAAATTACATTGGTACTTTAAAACTTTATTTCCAATTCTTTTTTGACTAATACATGAACGAGTCTCAGCTTGCTCAGGTGTGAACGGAACACTTATGTGTGTATGTGTATGATATGGCTCAATCAACAAGGCTTATACTTAAAAGCCTCGATAAGTCGCAATAATAACTATAAGGCTTCTGCTGACCACGCCACTACGACTTTCCAAGTAATATTTACCCTATGAAGCTTACTGTTTTTCTTCTCAAAGTTAGGGTTTTATTTTTAATTGCATGGATTAAAATGCATTCGAAGGAATGAAAAATAAACGTTTCAGCGTGATTACTTTCTTTTCCTGATTTTTGGAGGCATTTTATTATATTTATTAAATATCTGGGAACTCAAAATTTTATTAATGGTTTCAAGAATATAAATCATCGTGATGGTTTTTTTCTTTTCTTTGAAAATAAGTTGCGAGTAGTTTTTTTTTCAAGAGGGTGGTAAACCAAAATTGATTGGCAAAATTTGAGCCACACTCTGACATGTACAGTATTAAATTTTGCAATAAGGCATTAGACGTGGGTAAGAGCGTCCTCTACGTGCTACATTAATGAACTAGAATTATAGTAAGCATACGCCAATATGTATCAAGAACAAATTATTTTAATAAAGATTCACAATATACTAAATTGCAGCTGCTATACAAGCAGGTTATTCGTCGAAATTTTAACTTGAATGATTTCAGGTGTAAAAATCTTTGTAATTGCTTACATCGAGATTTCAAAAATTATAGTTGAATAATATCATTTTTCCGCATTAGTAGAATGATTTCTATTTTCTTTTTAATAAAATATTCGGAGTATGTAAAAAGTGTTAATTCCTCCTAGAGCTGTTTAGGTCTTCATTTACTTTCTCTATGAAATATTAATCTGCCCGAGAAATTAACTTAAGAGTTCCCAATACTCGAACAACTTTATGAATACATGAATAAACCTATACAGAAAAAATCGCAGTTTTTCACCATTTCCTCATTGAGTCCAGGGGTATCCGTAATTCACATTTTATGTGTGTATGTGAAGCAAAGGGCATATATTGTCCATTTCGATATTTCTTTATGCAGAATCCGTTCGGTTCCCACCAATTGGGCAGAACCAAGATTTAATCTTTTTGTTGAGTTTTATGAAGATTTGTTAAAACGAGGTGTTTTTAAAAAGCTGTTAAATTGCCCTAAAATTTTCTTTTCGCTTAAAATGATCAGTAAGGCAGCAAACTCTTTATTAAGTTATAAGAACCGTATCACTGATTGTACTCCTTCGTCATTCTTTTAAATGGGTATATTCTTGATCCTTACTCTTAAGGATTTCTGAAAAGAGGAATTTAAAAGAAAAGTTATAATCAAATTCTGAAATCTTTTATAAGAACTTTATTAAAAAAGCTGTTACTTTTAATTTCTTGTATGTTCTATATGAGTTTCTTTATATCAGCTTCCCATAATGAGTTATTTATAAAGTAAGGGAAATCCAGGTAAACAAAATAAACCAAAGACAGTAACAGTCCTAAATAGCTCTTTTCTAAAACTATTTTCGATAAAATAAAATAACAGTTATTTTTAATACTAAATTCATTGCACTATTTAGTTTCCATTTAAACTGAAATGCTAGCTTATTATCTCCTTTTCAGCTATGACTAATTTTAATTAAAACAAACACAAGCAAAACTCGTGTAAGTTAAAAGATTTCTTTGAAAACAATTTTTAGAAGGAAATTCCTTGTTAAACAGAACATAATTAATTTAAGAATATTTTTTCTCTTTTCCAAATATTTCTCATTTCGAAATTATAAATATTGAAAGACGCATTTGATGATAGTAAAAGTCATAATTTGGAGATATCGCGCATTATAAGTTATTAACTTGTTGCATCTTTTCAAGTATGTGTTACATTCATAAAATTAAATAAAATGTTTAGTTATCATTTTATATCGGTAAATTTAAGATGCGAACGGGCAAATAAATTAAACTATAAATATGACGGTCTGAATTGAGAGAAGATAAATGAAATTTTGCGAATATAATTCCAGTATTAATGACACTTGTTTTAATACGCAGCAATAACTTAAAGTAGCGTAGCATCTCAAAACATACATATCATAATATGCTTTAAATAACGACAACACTCCAACTTAAATATTTAAGCGCGTAGTATTCAACACTACTACATAAAAAACTACCTAAACTGGAAATAATTACAGAGATTGCTAAATTTGTTTTTAATGGCGTAATCGAGAGCTGAAAATGGCATTCAAAGTTATTCAGAGCTCTATTTTAGTGCCCACTTGGCGCAGTCAATCAATATTATCAGTTCCTGGTGGTGCGATTATTGTATTTAAGCGGCTCTGTTAATTATATGGACATGGTAAAGGAAGAATTCATTTGGGTATTGGAATTTTGCACAATAAAGCTGACTGTAGGGTAATTTTTGAAATAATTTTGACAAGTCCACTCGTTACTTATGCATTTAAAGTAATTGTTTTACCAAATGACTTTTATCAGAATAGTCAGCTTGAATTTGAAATACATTCTAATGAATATCTGTTTAATTAAAGTGAGTATGAAGATTAATTAGGAAATTTTCTAATTCAATGACATTTGTTTTTAGTAAAGTAATTAATTTGTGAGAATCAAATTGGTGTTTATCTTTCAACAGATATGAACTCAAGTAATTACGTTACATTTAAAGAGAGAATACATTGTCTTTATTTGAACATTGCTTATTATTATTTACAGGGCACAACAAATATATTTATAGGGTCATTTGAAACCAATTTTGCATTTAAAATGAACCCTATAAATATATTTGTTGTGCCCTGTAAATACCTTTATGAATATGAAGAATGAATATTTTGATATGAAGTTTTTAATACATAATATTAAAAACTTCATATCAAATTGGAAATTTCAATTTTTAATTACGAGATCATTTTTAATTTGGCCAGCTGATTACTAAGAAAAAACAGCAAGAATTATGGAAAATAAAATAAATTAACCTCTTTATAATTAATTCAGAGTATCTACAGTGACGATCCTCGTTTTAATGTTTTATCATTCATTTTTCTGTTTAAAAGGCATTCGTTAATTACGTAAACATGTTTTATGTTTCAGAGTTCTTTGAATATATGCATAGCATTACATGAAAAGGTTTGAACTTTGTTGTCTTCCCAGAGTAAGAACTGTTATTGTGGAAAAACCAGTTTTATAAGAATAAGTTAAAATTAAATAAATAATGTTGTATAAGTAGGTGTGACCTTCGTAACAAACAAATTTAGTCACAAAAGGCCAACAATTAATTAAATTTGGCAACAAAATTAAATGGTCATCGAACATTCCATAAATTTATAGAACATTCTTTTAAGAGAATACGTATCTGCAGGTGTGATTATCCGATGGAATGTATGTTAGTATACATAGACGATTTGTGTTAACGCAATATTGTGGTTTGAATAGCTGTGTTCAGTTATTTGTACAAACTTTGAATTTGAGCTATTGTATAGCTTTATGTGTTAATTGATCCAATTAAAAGAAAATATAATATATTTGCTAAACATTCTGAAGAAATTTTGTTTTGTTTGGGATGAACCAGCTTTTAATGCCGTGGACTTTATTTGTATTTGAAAGATCTACCACCTAACAATATTTAATCTTATACGGAACGACAAAATTGTTTGACGTATCAGATGCAGAACTTTAAATAAATTTAAACGATTACTTAAATGAAAATTGTATCAAATAATATATAGTTATGCATTTAACTTATATAAAATGGGGGAATTTAAGCTAATTTTAAATTTAAAAAATGTTATAGACTTTTTAAATCTTGAGATACTATAAGAATGATGAAATAATTGAATTTTTCAAACAAAACTTATGCTTTGTTTATTTAACATTCGATTGTTAATCAGAAGAAAAAATAATATTTTTTTTCTAGAAATATGATCTAGATATATGATATTATTCTTAAGATTTTCCTGTACAGTTAATACATCTCTCGTAATGTATTGGTATGAGACTTGTATGTCATGTAGGAGGAATAATTGCATATCTATTCTGAAATGATATTAAGCAATGATCTGAAAGCCCTCTTTACATAAATGTTTTCATTGTTTCGCTTTCCGTACTTGTAATAATTTGTGTGTGTGTCTCATGAGGTTATAGGTGAAAATAAAATATAACTCCAGCAAAAAATCACTTAATCTTTGGTATTTATGATTCAGAGCTTTCTCTACTCTCTTATGCATCGTCTTTTCACTTACTAATAATAAATAACACTAATGTTTTTCCATTAAAACGTTTAAATGATACTTAGTTTTGATAACCGCGCAGAACCTTAAAAAAAAAGCAACAATGAGAATAACACAATTGCAATACGAATAACAGGTTGCTTTATTGTTGTGTTTGTGAGATAAAAAAAAACTCCATTTCGCTTGTTGGAATACTCCTGTCTACTTCAAAGGTTCTCAAGGTAAATAAAGCTAGTTTGAGTCACCTTATAACATATAACATTTTAAAGTCATAATATATGTGTTACATTATCCTTGAAGGGACTTGAAATAACCTTTCACAGTTTTTTCCTTCAAGTAAGGAAAATATTCCATTTTCACATTTTTCACGCATTTTGCTTTTACATAAAATCCTTAATTTTCAAACATATTAGATTATCTGTCGTTTAAATCATACATCAACTATCACCAACATACAAATTTAAGCAATACCTGCAGTATAGGTACTCTGAAGGCCAGCGAAAGCTCTAAAATAGAAATAAAAATTTTAAGATTAATTAAGTACAAATCAAATAATATTTTTATTGATAATTTCTTGCATTCCCTTGACAGGCAAACGTTTGTCATAAATTATTCTATAATAATTACGTCTGTTGAAGACTATGTTCAAGATAATTGTTTTTATTCAAAAAAAATTACAATATGTGCTAATAAGGACAGATATTTTATGAGCAATATCATATGATTACGTGTATTAATTCAATATTATTATTTAGCTTACTAACCGTTACTTACGACCTATTAATTAGCATCAATCTACGAAAACCATGAGGAATACTACAATGTATATTTTTTTCTATCTATCTCAATCAATTTCGTATCAATTACTAGTTTCCTATATAAATGTATTTTGTACATAGATATAAAATAAATAATCATCTGCGCAAAGGTCTGTACCTGTTATCATGCTGACTAAGGGTCCCTTCAAACAAATATAGGTTAAGAATAATAAGAGTACCGGTGTTAATTGTTGGTAGATGTTTGTTAAGAACAGATACTGTTTACAAACACTTGTCTTCCATGTACAAATCACACTTAGTAAATAATTTTAGTAATAATCTTTGATTTATTCTTCATTGAAATATGTCCTTTCCACGATATATATATTCTATGCGACATATTACTATCTACATTTACTACCTGTAAAATAAATAAATAGAAGTGAAATGCAAAGAAACTAACGAAGTTTCAGATAGTATTTTCGTTTACAGTACGCTCAATAGAGTACAAATTATGCCTTTCCTCCCATAAATTTCTTATTCTAATCAAAATGATCTGTGTTATGTACAATATAACCAATTTTATTGAAAATAATGTTGAGAAATGCAAATCCGATTATGACCAGTTAGGAGTGCGATCTGTTAATTAGGACGGAACTTGCGGTCGTAAGTCGGAAGAATCCTGTAATTCTAATATATTTTAAACCAATTTTGAGTAAAAAAAAAATCAAAACAATTAAGAAAATATTTATGCTTATTCAAATCATATTAAATTACAAAGTGTACTTATAAAGACATACTTTTTTTCATAAATTATGGAATTTTATAAAATCTGCTAAAATTGCTTCTCACGATACTTTTCGTAAGAATTCAACATTAAACTGATTACCATAAGTATTTTGCTATAATTAAGTATATATAAAAGAAAAAGGAATAGATAGTAAAACAAAGAAAGTTTTCATCAATATATCAGTCTCAAAAATAATGAGGAATTGAAGTCAATGTCCTAAAGTAACTATTGTTAGAAACTGATTTTCGTTGTTGCGGAGCTCGTTACAAACCAATTTCTGCGATCATCAATCTCAGATGACTATGCCCAATACCTTCCCATTATTTCCGGATTTGATACTGAAATATATTTTTTTGTCTTTTTTTAAAATCCAATGCACACATCCCTAGTTTATAGAAATCGGATAAATTAAAATTTTATCGAGTTAACAGTAAAAAAAAAATAGTGTAAGAAATATTATTTTGCAAAGTAATAATAATAGAAAGAGAATGTTGCATTTTAATTTCAAGTTAAATTAGAAAGATAATTGAAAAAAGGATTAATAAAGAGATTAAAGTCAGTTTCGGAGGAAGCCTTTTAATTGATTTACATTTCATTGCATGTTTCATTATAAAGTGCTTCTTAAAAATCTGGATTATTATTCTAAGTTATTGTAATCGATTATTTTGAAAAACTTAGAAAAAGACGACTGTTTTTTTAAATTGTATTAATATAAGCCACTTACAGAATTTTCGTCTTAAGAAAAGATTCCTTTTGATTTTCGTCTCAAAAATGCTTTTGTATATTTTTTTTAAATTTACATTACTTGTGTAATATTTGTAACATTATTATTTTAGCTATTAATTACGAATACAAAATAACAAAGCATTTGTAAACGAATGAATTCGCAAGCAAGCTAAAAGATTTTATTTCAAAATTTCTTAAATATATGCAAAAACTTTGCAATTTTTTAAATAATAAGCAATGATCTTGTAAGTGTGCGGATAACAGGGTAAGTCATTTCATTAATTGACCTCTCTTTTTTTCTATCTTAAGGTATAAAAAAATTTTCATTCTCAATAATTTAGAAATAAGCGAAAACCCTTTTTTCGTTTTCATAGTGAAGCAAGAATTTTTCAAATTTGTGTATAAAATAAAATGAGATAGCGATGAGGAATAAAATTATTCATACAAAATAAATGTGAAGTTTAAAATTTTACATATTTTTGACAATCAATACATATTTTTACAAACTACTATAAAATTTAATGTACCTATGTAAAATATGTATTTAATAATATTATATAAAAAGTTTATATATGTTTAAATAAATATTTTTAATTTATACGTTCTACATCTAATGAAAATCACAGCCTCATGGGATATGTAATTTGTTATACTGCATTTATATCAGATTATTATTTAATACGTCTTTGTCTTTATTTTGATATTTATTGATTTTACATTACCATAATTATTCTCTTAATAGCTTTTTGTTCTTTTGTTCTTTTAAAACGATGCTTCTAGAGAAATTATATATAAATGAATAACATAAAATGCTGTGTATTTATTTTAAAAAAACTTTCTTTTTTTTCATGCATTCAATAAGTGTTATCAAATCATTAAAATGGTATATTCTATTCTTCTAATTTTTGAGCAAATAATAATTAACAAAAACTAAAAAATTGTATCTGAAATATTCTGCTGATTAAAAGTATAATCATTAGAGCATTGATTATTTTGAAATGTCAGGCTTATTCCTGTGCAACATTCAATACGTTAATGGCAATTTAGATTGAACTTTATCGTAAAATAAAAACTGCATAATGCTGTTCTTTAAGAAGACATAACATTCATTCGATACAGATTACACTTCTTCACTTGTCGATTAAATGACAAAAATGCTTTAACCTTGAACAACCGATCATTTCCAAAATTGCGCAATGTCTGACTTGGGTGTGGCATATTCGATTTCCAAAAATATTTTTAACACAATTTTGTATTTTGCAAAGTAATTGAAACTTAAGTTTGTGCCATGGAAATTTTTTGATGTTAAACCCTTCCTATTTTAAGAAACAAGCAATTCGAATGTAAAACTTTATTCTTATTCTTCTTAAAGCTTTGAATTTATTTGCATAATACTCTAAAAATTTTTAATTTACCTTTCAATGTTTATGTTTATCAATCATTATTATTTCTGTTAATAACAGTTTTGGGACAAGATAAATGAACTGTATTTTTGACAAGACGTTCCAAGAATAATATTAAATAATTGTTCTTCTTTCCAGTACCTGTGATAAAAATAGTATTCGAATATAAATTTAGGACGTTTTTCACAGAAGTTTTAACATTTTGAATTATTATTTTAATTTATTAAAAGTTCTGATAAATAAATTAAGTAAATAGATTTATTTAGAATAAATAAGCTATTTAACTTTGATTACTATACAATATTATTCGAATTAGAAAATTTAAACAAAACACATTGCCTTTAACGGGGTGATTTCTGCATGATGTATTCATGAAGCGCAAAAAAATTATCAGTTTTATGCTCAAAATATCAAAATCATTTAATATAACATTGAAGGTATTTAAAAAAGACAAAATCTAAAATAACTTGAAATTTTTTGATGTACCCTAATGCAGTTTATTAAATACCATCCATTTGATACATATAATTGTAAAAATCTATTTGATAATCATTTATTACATGTACGCAGAAATAACATGAAAGAGTAAATCTTGGAAATCTTTGAGGGAAAATGAAACAGTCGTCTGAAAATGAAATATTTTAAACGAATATCCTATTTCTCTCTTGTCCTTAAATAATCATATAATACATTTAAAACTGATATTTCTGAAATTTTTATTTGTAATGTTATGAAGATTTATATTTCATAAGAGTTAAATTAAAATGATTCCGGAAATACAATCTATAAATCACATATTAATGAGACTGATCGGGTAGACCTACAGATATAATGATATTTGATAAACGAACTCTTATCATGATTTCAAACAAAAAAAAACTGAGTAACACTCCCAAAAAACAAACGGAATCCTTTTATAGAAACCTCACTATTAGTCCCCTTCCCCTAAACTATAAGTATGAGACCCATAACCATGTTTCTTGTTGGACGCCTGCCAAGAAATATACCTTTCGCTCCGTAATATCCCATTGGTTCATTCATTCCGATGGTCACATATCGAATCAGTCAACCATTCACTCCCCTCGAAAAGGTTACGGTTCCGAATATAAAAGAGACGTTAGCAAAATAAAAAAAAATAACAAAATACCTGGGAGAAGAAGAGAAAGTTAACGCGCGACGATACATTCGGAATGCCACTACTACGTAACCTGGGTAACCCAAAACTGCTACATTAAAGATTAAAAAGGCGCCGGTAGAGATGTGTGGAAAACGTAACGCCCTGGAAACCTTGTGCGTCCCTGCTGCTCTCTGGAAGAAATTGTTTCGTATCGTCTGCTTGCGAGCGCACAGAATCGTCTGCTGCTTGTGAGAGATATTCTTTATAAGCCGCGCGGTTGGATAAAAAAAAAAAACAACGCGTTCGATTATGCTTGGCGATCTTTAAACGGGGGAAAAATCGCAGGGAATCGCAATAGAATAAAAGAACAGCTGTAGAGTGAAGTCTATTGGATTCAAAATTTAACTCCATGGCAACTGAGCAAATGTGTTGATGATATTTGTTGTTTACATTCGTGCATCGTTTTGAGTCAGCGTGTGACCGACAGAGTTAAAAAGGAAAGCACGGAGAGAAAATATTTGTGTTTTTGTCGGCTTTACTTAATCAATTATTAGAGATAGTGCATTGAAATTATAGTTTCTAGTGCTTTGGAACAAATAATTTAATATTTATTTTGAAAATTTATCTGTGATTCTTTGCCTTGAAATTAAAAACAGTTATTAGGACAAATAAAAATAATTAAGCTTCAGTTTAAAAAGTGGAGAGTGAAAAAAAAAAGTTTTATTTTCAAAGTGATGGTCTGAAGAAATATCTGATTGACTTAAAAAATATAAGAAAAAGGATTTATACAAACTATTCGTAAAAATGAAGCATTGGGGATCTGCTTTATCATTTTTCAAGAGAGGAGGCCGGAGACGCAGAAGTTCGTATGCACATCCAGGAATGCGTTATGAATTAGTCAACAGAAGGGTCCGTTCAGCAAGGAATGATCTCTCCGGAAACAGAGAAGTGGACACTCCTTTGTATGTGTATGTAAAGAACTCGATATGCACATCCGCTTTGCTTCACACCATTGCCATTTATTGCTTGTTGCATTAGCTTCAACTACAGATACTGCCACGCATTTTTAATTACTGCACACTTTCGTTTTTAATTAAAAATCTCTATGTTTGGCGGGAATTCGAACTTGTATTTCTCTTGAATTCTTGATAAAAATTTTTGAATATTTTCTGTATAACTGTTGTGTTAATTTCTTTTAAATATGAAAAAAAACTTTATGAAATTTTGCCATTTAACAGTAAACCCCAATTATATTTATGTGTGATTTCAGGAACAGTGAAATATGCAGAATTTATTCCTTTCAATGTACTTTAATATACTTTAGATTTCATATATCTTTCCAAACATCCATATTCATAATTTAGATATAGGTTATAAAGCAGAATTTTTATCTGTATCAGTATGTAGATTTATCTTTAATATCAATTTTCTTTACGAGACCTTCTTATTTTCTTCAATTCCAAGCTATTTAAAGATTGTCCTTTCTAAATGTAAATATTTTAATTCGTAATATTAGTGTTACTAATTCGCAATATTAATACATATTAGTGTTTTCAGTTGTGATATTTTGTTACAGTCTTCCTAAAATATTTTAAAGATTTGAAAGCAAAAAAAAAAGTGTTCTTCATTTCTTCAAATTATAATACGTATACAAGACTTGTATCGTACGGTTTCGTAGTGCACATGTTGTTTCTAATCATATTAATTGCTTTGTTTATTTATTTTAATTTCCTTTGTTTTTTTTGGCATATTCATAATAATTAAGGCAGGAAACTAGGCTTGCCTTTCAAATAGAAATTGGAGAGAAAAATTTTAAGTTCTTGTTATTAAAGATAATATTTCTTATTGCTTTTATAGCAATTAATTATTCGTTTGCTTAATTTTCTACTATTAGAAGATGAAGTAAAAATAATTTTGAAAGTGTAAATATTTTCTATAATGCAATGTATTTTTTCATGTTATTGTCTTATTAATGTTAACAATTTCAAGAATTTTAAGAGCATGCAACGTTGTGTAAAATGAAATTAAAATATGATTTTTTTCAATGATTTTAGAAGAAAATATTATTTTATTTTATTTATCACTTTTTGCAAATAAAAGATTCAACACTTCGATTTTCAAGACTTCCTTTTCTTGATTATTATAACGGTAAAAGTCGTCAAAGACAGTCGGTCATTTAAATATGAAATTGTGAATTTTGTAGCAATTATATGAATTTATTCAGATTAAAAGTTTTTCAAAATATTAGCATGAGCATAACTATTATAATAAGACTAATTATTGTGAAGAAATTTTTCAGTATCGCAAATTTGAAATTTTAGTTTCCATTATTTTTAAACATTTTATGTAGTTCAAGTAATCCAACTCTCTTGATTTATATCCACATATACGGAAGAGTTTTAATTACTTTCTATTTTTTTCTTTTAAAATTTGCCCAGCATTTTTATTTTACAGATTGGAAACAAAAAAATTTTGGGGTCATATAATCTGGAATACCTGTATAGCCTTTGATATATTTAAGCCAAATTTATATAATTAGTAATTATATATTTCTGTTTTAAGAACAGATTAAATAAAATATTTATTTCGAAATAAGTCCATTACAAGATCTATTAATAAAAGAAAAAAATCGCTATATAGTATATTATACAAATATACATGATTGAAAAAGTCTACAATGATAGAATTTTTTATTTATTTTATTGATCTTCTTTAAAAGAAATATAATGGTAATATTAATAATTTTGTTAAATCAGAAGTTGTATAAGTTATCCGAACACACTTTCAAAGAGACTTGATTTCCAATACAATTGATTAAAACAATTGTAACCATATTTCTCAATTTGATTTCAGTCAAAATTAACTTAAATAATTTAGAATAGTTTCACAAAAAATAGGAATATCTAGATACTTAATATTAATTTCACACAAAATGTTGTACAAAAAATAATTTAACTGTCATGAAAGCTTTCTCCTTTTTAAATTTTACTTTAGTACTTATTCTACAAATACTTTCTCTCTCTCTCTCTCTCTCTCTCTCTCTCTCTCTCTATATATATATATATATATACAGTGTTGCAGATTTATATGTTTGTTTCAATATTAGATTTTAAATTCAATGAATATTTAATTTTTGGAAATATTCTGTTTTAAGCTACAAAATAACTATAATAAGTTTTTCAATTATGAAAAAAGGACTTAATTATGCTTGTTTTATTTATAATATTTTTAAGATTTTTCCTAAAAAATATTTTCAGATAAATGCATTTCAAATCTTAATTACTACTTTCAAAAAAGAAATAATTCTGCTAACAGCTTTGAATTTTTTCCATTTATAAATTATGCTGTCCTTTTTAATAATATTTAAGAATAGCGTAAATAATCCATATAGGTGGAAAATATTATTTTTAATGCATTTTCGAAAATTAAAAAGACATTTAAATGTCCAATACTGGTTATTTAAACTCTTTTTTAACTTCTGGTTTTTACAGAATTTAGAATACTTTATATCTCCATTTAAAAATGCCGTAGAAGCATAATAAATATTGCTACCTATAATCAAAATTATAGGCCATTTCAAACTAATATAAAATATATTTTCTTGCATACTTTAATAAAATCAACCATTTCTATGGATTCTGATACTTCACGGTATTCTTAAATATTTGTTCGTGTTAAGTAAACAAAAAATTATTGATTCATAAGTTTATTGTATTCTTCCTTCATTAAAATTTTAATTCTTATTTAAAATGTTATTTCAAGATAAAAGTTAAATCCTCCAATGAACTATCAACATTTAAAAATGAACAATATGTTTTCCGTATTTTCAAAAAAATTCCACATGTAATGAATGTAAGCCATATTTTTTAAATACTCGTTTTAAAATCTATTTATATTTTTAAACCTCTCGAAATGATTAAGTCTTTAAGCAGTAGTAATGATATATTATCAAGCCTTTTTTTAATATCATGTAACAAATGACTTACTTGAAAAAAACTCAAACATATGAATTGACGTAGAGAGGAAATATTTAAATTGTAACACCAAAACACTGAACAGTTTTATCAATTTTCATATGAGCTTATAATATGCAGTTATTTCAACTCTCATATGAACCCTACTATTTTTGAGCATTATAGTAGGAAGATTATAGCTAGTGAATATGGAATTCCAAAAAACAGCGAAAATATACGCATAACTGGAGATAATACATATAATTTAAAATAATTAAATAAGCAAACGATATAACAAAAGGAAGTACAAGAGTTTTGAAAACTCTGAAAAATACAATCTATTCTATTTGAATAACGTGAGAAATATTTGAAAAAAATGTTATTTAACCTTCTATACGACACCTGCAAAAGTTATTCTCTACCACATAAATAATTCAGGTATTATTGCAATAAATCAGAAAATATCGAATACACGATCTATTCTTGAATCAAGCATGACCCATATTAACGGTAATCAATAAGGTTCAGAGACATAATATAGTTTTCTCTAGTTTATTCTTTATGACTGAGATAATCTTATGCGCTTTTTAGAGTGTACAATGCTCTGCAATCGTTTATCTCCGGTATTGATCATCTTAGAAAACAGTGGATCAACTTTCGAGTTCTTTCTTATAAATCCTATTAACGAAACTGCTTTCAGTAGTTCTGAAAAGAAATAATACGATAACACAAATCTTTTAGTAGTGATATGATTCCATTTGTATACAAAAACGAAGTTTTGACAAAACAGATTAGAAGATTTTTCCTGTATTTAGGATGATTTAGAGAATGGTTCGTAAGCCGATTACATCGAGTTTTAGACAGAGTTATTTTGATAAGCCTTTATATCTAATATATAGAATAAAAGATTATCATCTAAAGAACTATAGGAATTGACATTACTGATTGTATTTATGCTATAAATCAAAACTTTTGGGGATAATAAAGATGTCTCATACTCTAAAAATACATAAATAAAAGCAAACTTTCCTATAAAATCAAAACGTATTAGAAAGCAAAAGGAGGATTCATAAAACATATTGAATTTAAAACAAATGTGGGCATTTTCATTCATATAAGAAGTAAAATTAAATGAATGGTATTTTATGTACATTACTGTTAAATATTTAGGTTTTAGGAATTTAAGACATTTTATTATTGGGGGATAATGATTGAATGAACATATCTCAGAGTTTTCTGAAAATAAATCAAAATTGTTTTTATAATTACAAAATTGTCATTTGGGCATACTATTTTTCAAAAACTTATAAAGTAAACTAATGAACACTCTGAAACTGACAAAATACTTCTAATGATAATGAGTTATAAAGGAAGAACCTTTACAAACGAGCTAAAACAAAATTTTAATTTTAATTTTTATTATGTGACGCTATTGAAATTGAGTTAAATTCGAACAAGGTTTCTAACAAAGTGATAAAGATTTATACCTTAAAATAATTTATTGTGATGTTATTATCACGAAACAGTAATTTGTAATTAAAAGAATATTTTTTTACTAACTAAATTTGTTGAATATTTTATTTTTATCAAGTGTTGAATAATTGTTTTAAATATACATTACGAATATAATACTATTTAATAGATATAAATTAAAATTAAATATTTCATGGTAAATAATATTTTATCTAGAATTAAAGATAACGAAAAACTAACTATACAGCTAGCATAATGCATTTTTGTGCATGCACTTTTTACTATTTTACAGACTAGCTGATTTTATAGCAATGTATAAAGAATAATCATCTTAAAAAAGTTTATAGGTTTAGTTGTAGAATACTTTCCTTATATAAAGAACTTTTTTTGAAACTTACATAATAAATGGTCGTTCAAAAATTTTCACGGTTCATCTCCAACTCTTTTATGACATAACTGTGTATAATAGCATATTTATTGAAAATCTCTGAACTAAATAACAAGTTCAGAAACAAGCTTTTTTTTTAAAATTAGATTATGATGTCTTTTGTGTCAATAAGAATTTATTAGATAAGGCAGAATAATGTGAAAAATTAGGACTTCTTGTACAGTAATATTTTTGGATAAATGTGGCAAATATATAAGAGTTATTTAAAACTTACTTTCTGCAAATACGAGCTAAATTACTTCATCATAATCAAACATTTTCAAAAAATAATTTTTGATGAATAATAAAGTTTAAAAAAATGTTTGTCAAATGTAATATTAAATTAAATACTTTATTTTGCGTATTTAATAGTATATTTAATCATAAAACATCAAACTGTACAAATTGAAAAATATCCCATCAATAATGTTTTAAAATGAAACTTAGATCTGCAGTATAGTTCTTATAAATCAAATATCGCATTTGAAAGCATTTATATCAGTTATATTGAAAATTACATATATAGTGCATTTTACTCTACTTTAGAAGCTCGCTTTAAATATATGCACGTGTTTTGATAAACTTTTCATTTTTTAAATTTGTGTTTATATTCAAGCGTATAAATATACTTTGAAAAAGATTATTTATAACATTGGAAAAAAATAGTTTATGCTGAACTGTTTATGAAGTGCTAAAATATAGGTTATTACATTTGTATCAGGGGAAATTGGTTTAGTCAATTAATTATTCTACTCATTTTTAATTCCATTTTTTGCTTGTTTTTAATTCAATATTTGATCAGCAGGATGATGTCACCTTTTATTTGCAATAAAATAGCAACAAATACAATCAGACCCCGTTAGCTTATGGTTGTCAAGGTCAATGATTTAAGTGAATCACTAGCATAGTTACAGTTTAAATATAAATTAAAGTCGAACTGATGCGTTTGTTTACATTCTTTCTACATTACTTTTAATTATATGCAAATCTCTTATGCAAGAAATTTTCTATGACTAACAAAATTTCACCAATGAAAAAATGGTAAAACGTACATCTAATCTTACTGACAGGGAGTTTATGTGAGTAGTCTCTCACAAAAAAGAGACATAAAACTAAAATATTTCACTTTTTAAGAAATGGGGATTTTTTTCCGATCTACTCATTGAATTCCAAAAAAATAAATAAAAAAGTGTTAAAACTGTCGCTTCTTTCTCAGTTTAAAGCTTTCAAAGGATGAGAATCAAAGATCACTTTTTACATGCCGCGGCTTACTCGAGTTTTTATATTCCCGATTTTGGACATATATCATCGCCTTTTTTATCAATCGTCGCCTCACTCTCTTGCCTCAGACATTCAAAGCGACGAACATCTCCCAATCTTTTTTGTTTTCATTGCATATTATTCCCTTTACTTTTCCGCTTCTTTACTTGAACGTGGATAGGATCCAGATTTATCACAGGCTTTCAAACAAATTTTTCAGTTATTGAGGATCATAAAATAGTATTACATGCTATTTAAAGAACTATTTAAGTAATAAATAATACAAAAATTTTAAACAGAAAAAAGTTTTCAAATTTGGTATAAATATTTCGTTGTCAAAGTTTCTTCAATTTATTATGACTGTTAACATTGTTATATATATAACGACTTTTCTTTTCCATAAATTAAGTTATTTTTCTCTAAGCAAAATTGTAAACATTTTTTTAAAGTACACTGGGAAATATTTATAGTATTCAATATTTTCTAAATAATTTTTTTTTCTCATTTCACAAGTTCAAATTAATGGAATTTATATCTTTCAA